>PVJA010011117.1:0-55547 GCA_004027025.1 Myocastor coypus | reverse complement strand
GCGGAGGCTCGCTGTCCTCTCCTTCCGAAGCCGGCCACTCTGCGCACCTTGTGGCAATGCTGTGAGGGGCCGCGGGTGCCTGGAGGTCGACAGCAGTGGGAGTCAGCCCTGCAGGGTGCGAGCACTAAAGCAGGACCTGCAGCGGAGAAGCTGAGGCAACTGGCCTGCACCCCACGGGCGGCACCTCAGGAGAATTGGCAGCAAATGGTACAATAGGCTTAAAGCCTGCTATCTTTTTATGGTGGCTAACCATTAACAATTGTGTACAGAAGCAACGATCTAATACTCTACCCCTGAAGGTGGACAACTCCCACTCTGTACCTATACAGCTTACCTTACTTTATAGTACACAGCTGATAGGTTACTTTTATAGCCAATAGCATTAATTGAAATCAAGTCATTGCCTTATAACGTAGATATTTATGTTGGGTCTTTGGTTTCTTCTTAAATATTTATTTATTTATTTATTTATTTTGAGAAGCTACTTATCCATCTTGCAATTTGTTTTTTTTTGCTTTTGTTTATTTGTTTCTTTTTCAGAACCGGGAATTAAACTCAGGCCCTTGTCCGTGCCAGGCAAGTGCTTATGCTCTGGAGCTATCTCCCCAGCCCCCACATTTTAGCTCTTGGTCATTTCCCTCAGGTTGTATCTTTAGAGATGGATAAAATAAAAGGTTTTCGATTGAGAAATAGACAATGACCCCTGTCCCCCAAAACCCTTACGTATAATTAGAAAAGGAATGCTAATGAACACAGGCAAAATCTGCACAGTGAAAGAAACAGCTTTGGATTCAAAGATCGTTATGTGTAACAGAAAGCAGACGGCTATCGGACTTTTTGACCACTCGTTTTGGGTTTATTTAAACGCTCTGTTTCGGCAAGAGGTCAAGGAGTTCTGTTTTATGAAAACTAAGCATATTAGGCAATGAAATGCATGAGCTAAGCTCTTTCACAAGGACATATTTGCACACGGGCATTAATGCCTATTGATATCCAAGGCAGCTTTCCATCTTCAGTCAACATTAAATTTATGTCTGAAATTTATGTCGTGAAGATCCCACCTCCGTTGAGCCTCTGGCTGCATACATGAATACCCTGGATTTTATTTCAAGCCAAGCACAACCAAGCGCACAGCGGCAACCTCTTGACACACTGTCCTCTTTGCTCAGTCTCCAGCGAGAACACCCCTTCCCTAGGCGCATAGCAATAACTTCCCTGACATTAGGAGAGGTTCACTCGGGACAGCTCGTCATGCCACGGCTAGGTGACCTTCACAACATCAACGAGGCACTCTCGAGATTATTATGAGAAACAGATGCAAGTTCCATCAAAGGGAACAATCGGAACTGGGAAAGAGCCACTAAGTCCTGCAGCTTGTTGAGAGCAACTTGGAAGCAAAGATTAAGCTTCCATTATGTCTCGTTGTGTTACAGTGGAGTCATAGGAGGCAACCATTACCCATCCTAAATTGTTCTCCTGGACTGCAGGGACTCTGACCTCGCATCCCACCATCTCACAGTAGGCCATTGAGCGAGGGCTTCAGCTGTAGGACAACCTTCACATGGGAATACTTATTTGCGTGGCTGGGAAGGAGGAGCGTTGAAAACACCACCTTGGCCTAACAAGGATGCGCGTGTTCTCAGTTGGACAGCGTGGCTGGGAGAGACCTGGCTGCTCTGCAGATGGCCATGAGCAGAGCCCTCAAGTGCCTCTCTGTTCAGCGTAGCAACATTCAGTGGCTGCTTCTGTTCGGAGCTGTACATAGAGTAGAAAAATGCAAATATTTCTGAGGCCATCCTAATTTCCTTGAATATTTGGCCTAAGTTTCCTTTCCAAATTTGAATTGCGTAGAGCCAGCAAGAGAGCTCAGCAGACTAAAGTGCCTGTTTAGGCAGGCTAAAGGCCCAGGGTTCGATCCTTAGCACCACATGCTGAAAACAGAAGGATCACTATGAGTCCGATCTGTGTGCTGAGACACTGTAGACCCTATACTAAAAACACTAAAAAACAAAACAAAACAAAAAAAATGGACTGCTTTTCTCAAGATATTGTCTCCAAAGAAAAGAGGATATTTTCTCCAGATATTTGTGATGTGACATTAAACCCTATTTCCCATAAGAAATGTGGGCTGAATTATTATTATTATTATTATTATTATTACTATTATTATCATTATTATTTAGTGTATTTGGTACAGAATCTCACTATGCAGCTCAGACTCACAGTGATCTTCCTGTTTTAGCCCCTCCATTGCTGGGATTACAGGAGTACACTACCATGTCCAGTCTGGGTGGTTGGCTGAGCACACCCAACTGAGGGATGCATTTGACATGTGCCAGGCATCGAACCCGAGCCCCTGAGTTTGCCTAAGCAGGTGCTTTAGTCTGCTGAGCTACCTCACCAGCCCCTGTGGGCTGAATTAAGGGATTAAGTGTTTTTCCCAGTACCGCCAGACCCTCTAAAACCTTTCAGTGCAGGCCAACCTCACCAAGAGCTGGGTAGTCCCTGTCCACAGTAGAAAGAAGGTAGCGGAAGGACCCCTCGGTGTCCTGAGAAGGAAACTCCTGCAGGGCCAGGAGAGATGTGTGTGTGCCTAAATTTGCCATCTTTGGAAATACAAAGTTGTGTTTCTGGAGACCCATCCAGTGTCCCATGATGGGGTCTACTGGGTGAGTGTCATTTAGGAACCCCTGGGTGGTCACTGAGGGGACAGGTAACCCTGAACACATCTGCTAGGCTGGTGACACAGCTCAGTGACATGCGCACCTGCCTGGTAAGCTCAAGGTCCTGAGTTCAATTGCCAGTATGAAAAATAAATAAATAAATAAACAAACAAACAGGTCTGCTGAGGGTGGCCTCGCCCTAGCAAGGACTAGATCTCAAGCGCAGACCTGCAGAAGTGCTCATCAGTTCAGTGACAATCTCCCCCTGCATTAAGTATTTTAGCACGGCACTTGCAAGTTGCTGCGCGCACAGGCCTTTCCGCGATTGTGCGCAATTCTATTTCCCTGGAACATTTCTGTGCCTGCGCTGCTTGGCACATTTATGGCCCTGCTGTTCGCTTACCTGGAAAATGCCTGCTTGCTAACTTTTTATGGTAGTGCTGGTGACATAAATAACTCTCCAGAGAGCTTTCATGACTTCTGGCTTTCGGTGATGGAAATGTAAGGGAACAGCCCAGCTGGGAGAATCAGGAGAAAAATTGTGTCTCTAACGATCTCTCCCAGCCTCCCTCCCTCCCCCCATTTATTTCAGTTTCTTAATTTTATTGTTATTAATTTATGTAAAACACATGTGCATGTTTTCAAAAGCTTAAACGTTAAAATGAGAAATTGGAAATTAACCTTTTTTTTCCCCCCCGAGACTGGGGTTCGAACTCACAACCTTGCACTTGCCAGAAAGGCCCTTGTGCCACAGAACTATCTCCGCAGCCCCTGGAAAGTAACCTGAGGCGCAGCATGATGACGTCCATATGCTGAGGCAGAAATGCACCTTATAGGTTTGTGTGGGCTGTGCAAACAAACACGGCATGGTGCGCACACTCTGCTATGAACAAACCCCTTGTGTGAACACTCTGATTGCATAATAAGGAAAAATGACGAATAAAATCCCCAAAGTGATGCAGAGCTGTAGCCAGCTGAGACAGCGCGGCGTGCGGGCGTGGGCTGAATTCTTGGGTTCCACGCTCCCCAGTGTTCATATGTTGACCTGCTCACCTCCAAACTGATGTAGTATAAAGAGGTGCAGCCTTTGGGAAGCTAAGGTCCTGTAGCAGAGCCTCGTGAGTGGGATTGGCGTCCTTACAAAGGACACCGCAAAACGTCCCTGCCTCTCTGCTCAGCTGAGGGCTCCCTGAGAAAATGAACTAGAAAGGAGGCTCTGAGCAGACACCGAGCTGCCGCTGCCGGTTTTACCTTCACTTTGCAGCCTGCGGACATGAGAAACAAAGAGCTGGGTGGTGGGCTTTGTAACTTTTTTGTTACAAGTCTCTGGGTTTGGTGTCTTATTCGAGCAATCTGAATATGCTAAGATGAGGTTTGCTTCCCTTTTTTTCTGTACCCAAGCTAGTACACACTGACAGACAGAATGACAGAAGGAGGGGCCCCTCACACACTAATACATAAATACATGCACACACAAAACAGAGACAAAGACACAGCAAAATAACCAAATCCAAAAAGTAGGTGAGGTGTCCACTGTAATAGTGATTGAATTCATGCCCAGGTGTCTACACGTGTACCCGCTGGTGAGTGTTCAAATCTCCAGCCCTGACTCATGCACTGACCAATGAGTGTAGTTGTGTGTGCCTGCAGAGAAATGAACTGCTTCCTTCCCTCCTGTCCACCTTCACTGAGCTTGCACAGACCTGGTGGGGTGTTCTGTGAAAGGAGCAAATCACCTTGTGATTTCTATGTTTTTAGCTTTTTTTTTTTTTCAGGACCGGGGTTCGAACTCACAACCTTGCACTTGCCAGGCAGGCACTTGTGCCACAGAGCTATGTCCCCGGCCCCTATGTGATTTCTACACTTGCACAACTCTCCGCCCAAGTGAATTTCTTCCTTTCTTGCTCTCCTTGGCACTAGGAATGGTGTCCCAGTGCACCTTTCTATTTGGTTGACAACACAGTTGATGGAAACTGCTCTCTCTCAGTTGCTCAGACAAAAACTTTGGGTCACTCTTGGCTCACCTCCTGGATGTTAGGTAAAGCTGAGAAGGAAACCTTCCACACCCTTGCAGGACGTCAGAAAGATAGAACAGGGGCTGGGGAGATAGCTCTGTGGCACAAGTGCCTGCCTGGCAAGTACAAGGTCATGAGTTCGAACCCCAGTCCCGGAAAGAAAGAAAGAAAGAAAGAAAGAGGGAGAGAGAGAGAGAGACAAAGAAAGAAAGAGAATGAGAGAAAGAAAGAAAGAAGGAAAGAAAGAAAGCGAGAGAGAAAAAGAAAGAAAGAAAGAGGGAGAGAGAGAGAGAGACAAAGAAAGAAAGAGAGTGAGAGAAAGAAAGAAAGAAGGAAAGAAAGAAAGCGAGAGAGAAAAAGAAAGAAAGAAAGAAAGAAAGAGAGAAAGAAAGACAGACAGACAGACAGGAAGGAAGAAACAAAGAAAGAAAGAAAGAAACAAACAAAGAAACAAACAAAGAAACAAACAAACAAAGGTAAAACCGTAAGACATCCCTCAGGCATGGAAAGGCAGGCTGTGTTTGAAGGGTAGCAAAGCGTCAGGTGTGACAGCGCTGAAGATTTGTAGGAGCTTAGGTTGTGTGTGTGTGTCTGTGTGTGTGTGTGTCTGTATTTTCTTTCTTTTTATGTTACTTGTCCTATGTTCCATAGGTTCCATTTGACCAACTGGCTCTTATTCTTAACTTGTAGAGAACGTCATTGCTGCCTCTTAGGAACTATGTGGACAGGAGAAGAAAATACTACATGGAGAAGTTTTATTTTATATTTCCTTTGTTTTTTAAAAATATATATTTAGTACAGATGAGACTCATAGTGATTGTCCTGTTTTCAGTCTCCCGAGTGCTGGGATTACAGGTGCGCACCACCACACCCGGCCTCAGTCACCATTGCAGTATACCCTGGCGGTGGGGCCAGCATGGTATGCCTCGCATTGAACCTCTGTCCCTGGGTCTGTGTAGCCTGGTGGCTTAATCTGCTAAGCCAGTGGTTCTCAACCTGTCTAATGCCGTGACCCCGCAATACAGTTCCTCATGTTGCGGTGACGCCAAACCAAAAAATAATTTTGGTGGCTACTTCAAAACTGTAATTTTGCTACAGCTATGATTTGGAATGTAAATACTTGATATGCATTATGTGTTTTCCTATGGCTTTAGGCAACCTTTGTGTTTTGGTCGTTTGACCCCCATCAGGGTCACGACCCACAGGTTGAGAACCGCTGTGCTAAGCTATATGGCTGGCCCTGTATTTCATTTCTTAGAGAATTCCCCGCCAACGTTCCGCTCTGAGGCTTCACTCAAGACACAGAGAAGGTAGCAAGTCTTTCGTGTTGTGAACTCCTGTGTCAAGGGCCCGGGGTATGATAACTTAAGACGCGGCTGTCTTTACCTGGTCCAGGACTATGGCCCCAGAGCTGCTTTCTGTCCTCCTCTGCCCAGGCTGCTTCCTGAATAGCTGGAGTGCTGACCTATTTTCCTGTTCTTCTCTTCATGCTTTCATATCCTTAGGTATAAAAAATTAATAAACCAAACCTTCCCCAAGGCTCACCTGTCCCTCAGGCGTTGCTCTTCTGCTCCTTGCTGAGTTTTGGCCCAGTCTTACAGAACTCTATCTTGTCCTCGGGACCATGTCTCGAGGGTTGCACGTCTCTTCTGCTTGTTTTGTTTTGCACTTAAGAGATGCTAGCTTGCAGGGTGGGGGACATAGCTCCATGAAACAAGTGCCTGCCTGGTAAATGCAAGGTCATGAGTTTGAACCTTGGTCCTGCCAAAAAAAAAAAAAAGATACACTAGCTGGGGATTGGGCCTATGTCCTGGTCTTACAGGAAGATTTCCTATGGTTTCCGGGCCAATTGGGGCATGATTTTGGCTTTGAGCCCCGTTCACTTGCAAAGGGTTTCTCTCTGGCACCCCTCAATCTTTGACTCCCGACAAACATCTATGGCCAGTTTCCTTGCACACTCAGAAGGAAATTGTTGTCAATGGCGAGACCCCTTGTGTGAGGCTAGAGAGGCTTTGAACTCCAGCTACTTGGAGTCCACTTGGTGTCCAGAGGGTGTGAGGCTCTGCTCAAGAAATCTCAACCCACGTTGGCTCTGTCACTGCATGAGAGCTACGTGCCACGGCGCACGTGGAAGTGCTTGATCTCTTTGTTAGCCAGGCACATACGTTTTGATTTAGCTACATTAGGATCTCTGTGTTTGCCTGACACAAGGAGGATGGAAAAACCTGGATGAGGGAATGGGGATGCGGCTTCACTTCAGAACCCAAGTATTCAGTATGAAACAGAATTGGCAGCCGGTGTAAGGCCCAGGACACAGGGAAGATAGTCACTAAGCAATCCCTAAATAGAGTTCAAGACTGAGCCTCGCTCACTGTTCCAGCATCCAAGATGGGACAACAGTGTGGGAAAGGTTAGTGACCTCCACAGAACCGTTGCAGGCGCACGTGCAAGGTGCTCAGAGGTTGAGATCTGAGTGAAACCCTCACAGTTACTGGGGAGGAGGAATAAAGAGAGAGTAGTACCGGAGGCAAGAGCAGAAGCAAGAAGCAGAAAGGGCGACGGGCTTCAAGCCAGGCTTACTGCGCCAGGGTTGGGAGAAGCTAGGACGCTGTTTTGCTCACTTGGAAATCTACAACGATGCAATGAAATGTGAACTTCATAGTGACAAAAATTTCTCTCAAAGTCCTACACTTACCGCCTCTGAACACTCAACGAGTCACTGGGCTGCCCTAAACTACAATTTCTTCATCTTCAGATTGGCAAGTGTTTCATTCTGTTTCCCAATTCTGTATCAGAGTACCATGGATTTGGCAGCTTGTAAAACAAGTAAACGGATTTCTCACAGTCTTAGAGGCTGTGAAGTACGTAGGTCCAGGGCAACGTCTGATAAAGGCCTTCTTGCTTCATTAGACCATGGCAGAAGGTGTCACATGGCAGGAGTGAGAAGAGGGAACTTTGTACCAGTGTACATAACAGTTCTAGTCCTCAGGTCCCTGACTAGCTCCTGGGATAGGAGCACTGAGGTACTCCCCAAGGTGGGGTTAGAAGTATCCAGCATGTATAGAAATTAAAGATGCTGGCATAACAGAGTAGCATCGCCAAAATTATTTTTTTCTTTCTATTTAATGGATAGGAGGGAGATACAGTCCACAAATCTAGAACAACAGTTGACATTGCTAGTAATCTCTCTGCCTCAGCACTGTAGGGATTGCTCATGTGAAGGCAGTTCGCCTTCCTGCAACTTTCTTTCTCCACAGGGCTAAAGAGCGGTGACATACAACGGCATGCCTAGACGTAAAGCAATCCCAGGAAAGTGGAGACGTGCAAACGTGCCAGAGAACCCTGCAAATCTAAAAATTGTCTAGGTAATTTCACAGTGTCTTCAGGTGTGATGAGGCCGGGAAAGCTGCGAAGCACTTTTGAAAGGTAAATGTTCACCAAGGATTCTACTAAAGTTTTATTTCTGAAAATGGTTGGCTTTGACATGCACTGTTGCTTATATAGAAATGGAAACTGTGTCCAAATAACTTAGTGATATAGGATTGTAGTAGCTATCTATATCAACAATGTGAGACGTGAAGAAAGAGCATTCGGGGGGGCCCGGCGGGATGGCTCAGTGGTCTAAAGTGCCTGCTTGGGAAAGCTTGGGCGGCTTCAGGGACCGCGGTTCGATCCCCGGCACCACATGCTGCGCCAGCCCTGCCCTCCGGGTGGGCTGAGCCGGCCATAAAAATGAGTGAATAAACAAACAAAGGTTCTGAAACAATAAATAAATAAATAAATAAATAAATAAATAAATAAATAAATTTTTTTAAAAAAGAGCATTCGGGTGAAATTTCCTGAAGCGTATAGGCCCTCTCTTTTTCTTCTTGCCATTGTTTGAATAAATGGGCCCATGAGTTTAATGCTTAGTTCCAAATGTGTGGTCCTATGGTGAGTCCCTTAAGACATGGGGCCTCATAGAAGAAAGGTAGAACACTGCAGATACAATCTTTATTATTATTATTATTATTATTATTATTATTATTATTATTATTTTTAGTAAGAAATAACAATGAGACAGTTTCAAAACATATTAGTAGGACAGCCACAATCATTAATGACAGTTTCTGGCCCTAGTAGGAACGGCTGCATCATTATGGTGGTCATCTAATATGGCTGAAGCCCTTAAAACAACAGCTTATCTTCCCAAAGAGCACCTCCCGCTTCTTCTCCAACTCAGCCCAGGGTGTAGTTTCCTCCCACCTGTCCCGCCACCTCAGGGAAGGCCCCAATCAGTTCCTCAGGTAAATCTAAACATCCTCCTCAAACCCCACCCACCACTGGCAAAAGGCCATAAAAGCCTCAATCTCCCTTTGTTCCAACTCAGAGAATTTCTTATCTTCCCCGAATTCTCTCCACGTCCTCCAAGAAAATAAAGCTCTTTTCCCTTTTTCCTTGTGCCTGTTTCTCTGCTGTGACACCGTGGAAAACCTATCAATTAATACAGTGCATGTTGTTGTCTTCATACTAGTTGTTCACAGTACAAGATGCAGACATGATAACTTTTGTAAACACTATTGGTACAAATATTTCTTCTCATTGAGCTAAGAGAAAGTAGTTGTACACATAGAGCAATATTCCATAATAGTAGTGGGTTATCAGCAGAACTGGGAACGTCAGAAGCTGTTGACTTGAGCCTTTTACAGCTCAGCATACTAATCTGGCTTGCTTTTTTTATGCATCATGGTGAAACTTTTCTGCTGGATCGTTAAGGCCAAGTTAAAGCAAGACCTATATAACAAGATCTATGTAACTTCTATATCTGATGAGGTCAGTCACATCCCCTCAGTATTTTCTTGGGAACAGTGTACAGTGCTTTGTGGAACTTTTGTCAGTGTCAGCCATGTGGATGAGTCATGAGCATAGCTTGTCCAGTTTGCTCTCTGTGACAGCCTATGAAAACGTTTTCTCTCTAGGTGACTCTCCTTAGGCACATTGTACATCACCAATCCCTTTCCTCTCTGGTTCCATGATCTCCTTGAACAGAAAATTTGGGATGCCACTGAGTTATCGGATGTTACAGTACAGATTGGAGATCTGTTCTTGAAGGGGATTCGGGAACCTCGCCCTTCCTTGTCTGGAAGGATTTCCTATGCTGTCAGAGCCAATTAGGGCATGATTACCTTTTAATGAATTATTTATTTATTTTGTGGGACTGGCGTTTGAACTCATGACCTTGCCCTTGCCAGGCACGCACTTGTGCTCCAGAGCTAACTCACCAGCCCTAGGGCACAGTTGGCTTTGAGCCCCATTCACTGTTCCAGCAGCAGACCCAGAATCCTCTGCTCCTGTCTGTTGTTGGTTATCTCACCGCAGGCCCCAAATAACAGCATCAATTGATCATGGGCTGAAACCTCTGAAAGCATGAGCCAAAAATAAAGCTTTCCTCTTTCCTTTTTTTTTTTTTTTTGTTGTTGTTATCTCAGACACTTGTTACAACAATGAAAAGGTAACCGTGCACCCCTGCAGGCTGAGCTGAGAGCCATTCCTTGACTTTTCAGGGTCTGATCCTTGCATCTCTAAGTTTAAGTCTCACTATAAAATCACTTTTTTTTTTAATACAGAGCATGGAAGAATGAGAGGAAAGGGAGGGTGGGGAAAAAGAAGATGAGCGTAGGGCAATTTTCAGGCCAATCATGAGGTAACCCAAGAATGCTATCATTCTGATAATGCACTCCACAGCCGCAGAAAGTAAGCCCTCGTGTGAGAACATAGGGGTGGGCTGCAGGGCCGCGTGATGAAAAAAACCTAGTGTAGTCAAAGCATGGCGATTCTCCATGTTTGCTTGGACTCTTTAACGGATCTGTATGGACATCTTCTCTCCTAGATTACTGTTTTTCCACCATACAGTAGTGCTTGCAGTGAGTTTTCCCTGGAAAATTTCTTGCCCATCCATCTCGTGATCGCTGGTCAAAATAGTATTCCACGGAGCACACTGGTTTTCAAAAATGTGCTGAAATGAAGATAGATGATACAGCCTATTAGCTATTGAATGGAGTCATTTCTCCTCCCAGCTGTAGTATGATCTTATTTCCAGAAAGAAATGTCATATAAGCATAATACATAAATGATAACACTGATTTTTTTTTTTTTTGGCTTTATCATTTGTCAGTATAATCAAGAAATATGTGCACATTTGTCGTTGCGCCCTGAGGATACTACACGATACTTTTCAGCCACTCATCCAGGATACTTGCTGAGAGATCGTGTCACTTACGCCATGGACTCAAATGGTCAGCTGCTTAGCCCCTTTTTCTGAGAGGTCCATTCTTCCAAGTCCCTTTCCATAAACAGTTGGGAAGACTCATGGTGATTCATTTTGACTGCTAAGAGGGTAATTTTTTATACTGAATCTCAAAAGACTTGGCATAAATGTTAAAAATGAATGTCTACAATCACATTTGTGATTGCAGTGGTGGAAACGAGAGAGGAGAAAAGGGATGTCAAGCATGTCTTCGGCCTAAGTCTCTACTGGGTTTGTTCTCCTAACTGCAGCATTAGTGGGTCTTTGCTTCCACTGCAAGTTTTGCAGTCTTCCTCATTTCCGGGTGCTTCTCTCTCCCACTTGCCTTAAGTTTCCTGGGTGTGCAGGTCCTGTGGCCATGTTCCCAGGTGAATTTCTCGTCCTCTTTGCTAGCATCCTGCAGCTCCTGGGTCATTCCAGCTGACTTCTAGATGATATTTAGTTCCTGAGAGAAAAGACTCAGTCATAGAGCAATGAACAGTTTTATGCAAAACAAAAACATAGCTCTGTGGAGGTTCCCTCCTCTCAATCGTATGCTGGAGCTGGCACGTCTGTGAAACAACTGTTCCTGCCGCAGGGGGGTGCACATTGTTGCCGCAGGCCCAAAGTCGGAGCTGCACACCCAGTAGCATGAGTCCACGTTTGCTTGCTCACACAAGACAGACCCTGTTGTGCTTTCCCTCACACAATTTGTTGCCAGAGGCCATTGTGGCAAGCACGTTCCTCTTCTCCTTGTCAAAATTCCATAAGGCTTTGGACGCTTTGGTCAGACACAGCTCTCCTGTCTTGTGGCTCCTCCAACCCGTCAGTACCCCTACCCCAAGGCCTATCGGTGGCTCAAGTGGATTAGTTGAGTTACAATCAGGGGTGGGTTGATCTCATGAGTCCCTGGTGAGACATGTCTGAAACTCGCTCCAGCCATGAGTGGTAGGAGCATAACTACATGAACAGCAGTAGAATCTTGGTGGAGAGCACCTTTGACAACAAGTACACGGATGTGCTGAAGCGAAGTGCTTTGTTTTAAAAGTATGTACAGTTGGATTCAGTGGCAAGTGTGTATAATCCCAGCTACTCAGGTGGCTGAGGCAGGAGGATACCAAGTTGCAAGCTCTACCTGAAAATGAAAAATAAAAAATGGGGGCCCGGCGGGATGGCTCAGTGGTCTAAAGCCCCTGCTTGGGAAAGCTTGGGCGGCTTCAGGGACCGCGGTTCGATCCCGGGCACCACATGCTACGCCAGCCCTGCCCTTGGGGCAGGCTGAGCCAGCCATAAAAATGGGTGAATAAACAAAGGTTCTGAAACAAGAAAAATAAATAAATAAATAAAATGAAAATTTCTTAAAAAAAAAAAAAAATTCCACTGTAGCTCCATGACAGTGTAATGCTGAGAACAAATATTTTGAGATCTCTCTCTCTCTCTCTCTCTCTCTCTCTGTTTCTCCCTCTCCTACCTTTTTCTGACAAAATTCTCTTGGTTCTAAAACTAAAATGCATAGGGGCCTTGCAGGATGGCTCAGTGCTCTAAAGCACCTGCTTAGGAAAGCTTAGGCGGCTGCAGGGACTGCAGTTCGATCCAAGGCACCATGTGCTGCACCAGCCCTGCCCGCAGGGCAGGGTGAGCCGGCCATACAAATAGATAAACAAACAAACAAAAAGTTCTGAAACAAGAAAAAAATAAAATTAAATTAAATTTAAAATAAATAAATAAATAAATAAATAAATAAATAAAACTAAAATGCATAATTCCAGATTCAACTACACCTCACCAACACCTGTGCTCAGTCACCTGAATTAAAGCAAAAACCTCAGTGGCCAGCTGGCTTCTGAGTTTGGGTCTATGTGTAACAGAGCCATCAACAGCTTACTCCTAAAACATCACGTAGTCCCCCTGCTCAAAATTCCTTCCCAGAATCAAAAGCAATCCACCTCCTACTACCTGCGATGCTTTATGCCATCCGCTAGCGCCCCTCATGACTGGCTCCTTGTTCCTCTCTGTCTGTCACTATGTCCTGGCTAGCTCTTATGAAAGAATGCCTGAGTGGTCATTTATCTACCAGATGATAAAAGCAAATAAAGCTGGGCAATAATGAAGGCAGGGTTCTCAGGCACGATAGCCTACTGAGAGCTATCGTACACGACTGCCAGCTTCACAGGTTTGCACAGAGGCTACCTCAGCCTCCCACAAAGCACTTCCACAGGGACACCTGCCCTCTAGCTCTCTGTTCGACCTTGGACCAGTGTCACTCCTGTAGCTAGCCACTGCGGCCAAAAGTCACTATTTCAGAGTATGTGATGGGATTCTACTCAGTTTCAGTTTTCTAAAGTTCCCCTTGCTTCAGCCTCTTTGAATATGCCTGCAGTCTACTACAGCAGGTGTACAATGGTTGTACTCTTACTATTCCCATATAAAGTCGTTATGGTTTGTGTCTAACTGCAAAGCCTCGTGCAGGCATGGGGTGGGCTTCTAGGCTTCATGATTGATTCATACTCCAGTGCTGGGATTACCGGTGTGAGTACTGCAGGGATTATGGGTGAGAGTGCTCCGCCTGGCCTGAGCGGGACAGTTTTACTGAAACCTAAGGGAGACAGACTTGCTCTCTGTGGCCGCTGTAGCCGCTGTTCTTCTTCCTTCTTGTTGCCACTTTGCCATTTTCTACCGCCATGAGCTGTTGCCCTCTGCCATGTGCCTCTGTCTCTGGGAGCCAGCCTCGCTTGCACTGAAACCTCCACTAACTGTGAGCTAAATAGGCCTTTCCTGCCTTCCATTGGGGTGTCACGTATTTGTCTCAGTAAAGAGAGCAAAGTAACCGAGAGGAATGTCATCTAAAAAGAGATGCAATATTTATATTGTACGAACTGTATAAAATAAATTGCATGCAGGGGCTAGGGAGATAGCTCCATGGCACAAGAGCCTGCCTGGCAAGTGCAAAGTCATGAGTTAGAACCCCAGTCCCGCCAAAATCAGTCAATCAATCAATCAATCAAGCAAGCAAGCAAGCAAGCAATTGCATACAATGAATACAACTGTTCTTGAGAAGACACTTTTTTTTTTCAGGACCGGGGTTTGAACTCACAACCTTGCACTTGCCATGCAGGCACTTGTGCCATGGAGCTGTCTCCCCAGCCCCAAGAAGATACTTCTTTAATTTTTGAAAAAATTAATATTGACACCGTCTGTCTGTCTTTTTATTTTGCACTCTAACTTGTGGCTTTTTTTTACTATGGTCCAAACGCACTCCTAACAAGATGGTAAGGATCGGGTGAACAAGTAGTTTTGTTCCCGGCTAGACCCGGTGCGTGTCCCATCTAGGAAATCTGTGAGCTCTAGAGAGAGTGTGGGTGCGTCTTTCTTCACTCTGAGAGGTCAGGATTCAAAGTCCGCCAGGCACCTTGCCCGGAACATTCCTTCCCTCAGTTTCCTAGGTAACCTACCCAGCCGGAATCCCAACCCTGCCCCACATTGTACTCCGATCTCGGCTCACTTCTTCTTGACCTATGTTGGTCTCAATTCACTCCCTTGTGTAGTAAATAAAATTAAAAAGGAATAAATGATGCCCGCCTAAATTTAGCTCTTCTACCTCACCCCGAAACTCGTGATCCGGTTGTTACCTGGCTGCTCCAGCCCGCGATTACCCTCCCTGAAAGATCCTATTCAGCCTCCAGCCCCGCTTTATCCAGTGCTGTGTTGGTCAGTGAGGCAGCCCCCGCACGCACTTTTAATAAACCTGCTTTACTGGTGTCTGTGCGTCTGGTTCAGCATTGCGTGGGTTCGGCCGTCCAGATGTAACCTTTTACTCCCTTGCACACCCAGGGTCTGTCTGAGGGTCCTCAACAACGTACACCAAAGGTGGAAGGGGCGACGATCATGCCCGGGTCACTTCCGGAGGGCAGGGTGGGGGGCGAGTGCTCTGTGAAGTCTGCAGGACAAACAACTCTATTTCTTTCTCTTTTTTTTTATTTTATTATTTTTTCTTGTTTCAGAACTTTTTTTTGTTTGTTTATTTATTTTTATGGCCGGCTCAGCCTGCCCTGAGGGCAGGGCTGGCACAGCATGTGGTGCCGGGGATCGAACCATGGTCCCTGCAGCCGCCTGCAGGCGCTTCAGACCACTGAGCCATCCTGCCGGCCCCAGCAATTCTATTTCTGATACCTGAGCCTCTGGTGCAGCCTGAAATCCTCCTCACCTGCCTGAAGCCCCTACAGTGTGTTAAATCCTGATGGGGTGCACCCTCCAGGTGGCTCCGTGTGGGGGTTGGGGTGGGGTGTCAAGGGCTTGGCTTTGGGATCTTCTGTTGGGCTTTGTGGAGCACACACTCGGGGGATTTTGAGTTGATCCTGGAGGCTTACCTTTGGGTACCCTGCAGGTCTGTGGCCCTTTTCTGGCTGGGATGCACTCCTGCTTACACCCAGGTCTCCATGAACCAAAGAGCTTTTCTCGGTCACACACTTCCGCAATGGCAGTTCAACCTGGAAACCAGCCTGCCCTGGAGTGAAGCGAATACCCTTAAAACAGGACCCAAATTAGGCTTTATTTTTTGGAGAACACATAGTGTTGTTTTTTGTTTGTTTATTTGTTTGTTTTTTGTTTTAAAGCATTAGAAATGATATAAAAAAGCCAGCCAGATAGCTCAGCAGACTAAAGTGCCTGCTTAAGCAGGCACTGGAACTGGGGTTCGATCCGCAGAGTGCTGTGCCTGCCCCACAGACGGAGAATGAGACAGGTGTGGTGGGAACGAGGCAGAGGCCTATAATCCCAGTGTTTGGGAGGCTGGAAACAGCATCGCTACGAGTCTGAGGTGAGACTGTGTAGACCCTGTACTAGATACATATATTAAAAAAAAAAAAAAGATACAAAATTTTGTTAAACAAATAGAAATTCAGCAATGGTTGCTGTATTGCAAGATGTTATCTTCAAATCAGTTAAGTTACCAAATATGAATCTAAAAAACTTGTTTTAAAAAAGCAATAAAAGAACAACAAAAGGAAAGTAGTAAGACATTAAAAGAAAAAAAATATGAATTAAAAATAAATACTGGAGCCAGGTGTGGTGGTTCAAGCCTGAATCCCAGAACCTGGGAGGCTCAGGCAGGAGATTTGATGTGAGTTCGAGACCAGCCTGGACTACAAAAGTGAGCTCAAAGCCAGCCTGAACTGCGTAGCAGAGACCATGTCTCAAAGAGACAGAAATAAATAAATAAATAAATAAATAAATAAATAGGAAAGCCTAGGCAACCACAGGGACTGTAGCTCGGTCCCTGGCACCACAGGCTGTGCCAGCTCCATTCCCAGGGAAGGCTGAGTGAGCCATTAAAAATAAAGAAAGAAAGAAAAGAAAAGAAAGTCAGTCATTAGCTTCTCCTTTCAATAGGGAACAGAAATCAGAAGTACAATTATCCAAACATTTTTCCTTCTGTCTTCCATGCTTTTCATCTCCGTTTTTCCTTCTCATTGAAAAAATTGTTTCCCTTTCACAGTATCTATTGTACCTTTCAGATTTTATTTATTTATTTAGTTAGTTAGTTAGTTAGTTAGTTAGTTTTGGTACTGAAGATTGAACTCAGGGCCTTGTGCTTGCCAGGCAGGCACTTGTGCCCCTGAGGTACCTCCCTAGTCCTTCTTATACAGTCTTTAGTTGCATTGATTTACCTATAAAAACCTCGATCGTTTCTTTTTATCGCTAAGTAATATCCCATTGTGTAGGAATATGATCTTTTCTGTCCATCCCTCAGTGGATGTGTTTCTGAGATCTAGCTATAACAAATTACGCTGCTAGGAACACGGGTGCACATATATCACTGCAGCATGCCAATTTCATTTCTTTTGGAAAAATCCCTAGGATGGAAACAGCTGGCTTGACAGGCCCTAACAGGAGCCAAATTAAATATCTCTTTCAAGCTGTGAAAGCGGATTAACACACCCAATTTAGTCCTAATCCCAAATTTATAGGTATGAGCTCTTCTTGTCTTCACCTTACCTACGACTGGATGAAGCTCAGAACTTGCCTACATTCTGAAAATTCCTGGCAGCCCCTCCACACTTGCAGTCTGAGATCCTGTGTGGCTCTTTGAAAGCTTTGGCCATCCTGTGCTTTATCTGCGTACTGTAAGGATCGGTGGGTCTCAGCCTGATCGTTTTTGGCCCTAGCGAGCCTCCATCCCCAAGTTTTGCACACAGCCTGCAGGTACCAATGCCCACGTGTGCTAGACGCTGCCGGCGCTCATCAGTTCACATCCCTCCCTGACGCGAGCTCTTCGGCAGTATTTTTGCTGCCCACGCTTATCTCATACTGGGTGTCCTGTCCAGGCGCCACGTGTGAGGATCTGTGGATGTCAGCGTCATCTGTTTCACCTGCGGAGAAACAAAGCTCGGTTAGGTGGCGACTCCTGCCTGGTTGCCAAGATGACCTCCTAGCCAACAATAGGGATGTTTGTTTATACCTTTGCAAAGGTGACACAAGGTTGCCTAGCGACTAACAGCCCACCATGTCCAGGCAGGATGTTTTTCTCTTTTCTTTTTTTAAGAATTTTTTTTTCTTGTTTCAGAACTTTTGTTTATTTATTTTTATGGCCGGCTCAGCCTGCCCCGAGGGCAAGGCTGGCGCAGCATGTGGTGCCGGGGATTGAACTGCCGTCCCCGCAGCCGCCTAAGCTTTCCTAAGCAGGCGCTTTAGACCACTGAGCCATCCTGCCGGGCAGGCAGGATGTTTTTCTGAAGACAGAGGTAGCCTGACTGTAAAGGTAATGAGGCCTCATCCTGCCCTCCCACCTGGGAACAATTGCGGCTTGGGAGGCCCCCGACAGGGTACGAGCAAAATACAAAATATATCAAGAAGGATAAACATATTGGAGTACGTGCTATAGTTCGTAATTGCTTTATCAATGTGCCATGGATAATGTATTTCCTTTATGCTTATAAATAACACTGCTTGGAATTCAGTCAGTATCGCCTTTATTGTCAGTTCCATATACCATCAGATAACAACTCAACAGCGGGGAAAATAACTCTATTGCATTTTTTTTTTTCTTGTAAGTAATTTACATTTCACATATAGCACATTTTTCAGGACAATAAAAAGTATATATTACCTCTTTTAGACATTTATTTCAGAGGCAAGTAAATACTTTACATTAGTAGAAGAACATTTAAACTCTGATAGAACAATTGTTTTGTTGTACTGATTCACAGAATGGTCATATCATCTTGAAAGCATAAACGCTTCTTTTCTAAAAATTTTTTGCCGGAGCTATAACTAGGTACACCACAATACTTTCAAGAAAAAAGCAGTATATTTGAAATGGCAGGGCTGCTGAGATAGCTCAGTGGTCTAGAGCACCTTTTAGGCAAGCTTAGACAACTGCAGGGACTGCTTGTTTTAAGCCTTAATGTGTTCTCTGTTACTCTAATTGTACTTTTTATATCTTTTCTTATTCTTTTTTAATTGTGGCTGGTTCAGCCTGCCCTGTGGGTGGGGCTGGCACAGCATGTGGTGCCGGAGATGGAACTGTGGTCCCTGCGATTGCCTAAGTTTGCCAGAGCAGGCACTTTAGACCGCTGAGCTATCTCACCGGCCCACTTTTTACATCTTTGAAACTCAAGAAGAGGTGTTGTTCTGGGAAAGAAACTTAAAAATAAACTTGCAGCCAACCAAATAGCTCAGTGGATTAAAGCATCTACAAGCAGACACAGGGGCCAGGGGCATGCTGAGATGGCAACTGAGACTGGGCGTGGTGGCACACACCTGAAATCCCAGCTCTTGAGAAGCTGTGAACAGGCAGATCACCAAGAGTCTGATTTAGTAGTGAGACTCTGAACACCCTGTCAACTCTTCCCTAAAAAATATAAAAAAAGAAAAAGTATGCATTTCTGATAAGTAAATGAAATGTTTTCAGGGGAACTGATGTTTGAATAAAAATTATAATTTTATTTGGCACCCTGTATTACATATATACTGAGCCGAGCTATAGCATGCCCTTGAACTCAAGTCTTTCCATGCATTTTTGGCTACATAATAAACCACCCTATAGGGTCCCAGCAGGATGGCTCAGTGGTCTAAAGCACCTGTTTAGGAAAGCTTAGGCAGCTGCAGGGACCGCACTTTGATCCCCGGCACCACATGCTGAGCCAGCCCTGCCCTCAGGGCAGGGTGAGCCGGCCATAAAAATAAATAAATAAACAAACAAAAGTTCTGAAACAAGTAAAAAATAAAATAAAAAGCTATTTTAAAAAAAAAAAAAAGAAAAAGAAATAAACCACCCTATAAGTCAGTGGCTCACCCCAATGGTATTTGGTTATTCTCATGATCTTATAGGATGCTTGGGTTCAGCTGGATGGCTCTGCAGTGTGTTATTGGCTGCAGCTGCACTTAGACTTGGTCTTAAGTGGCATGGGTGGTCCAGGATCACTCTTGCACTGGCCGTCACTTGGTTCTTTAGAGTAGCCACAAGTATGGCCTTTTTTTTTTTTTTTGCAGGACCGGGGTTTGAACTCACAACCTTGCACTTGCCTGGCAGGCACTTGTGCCACGGAGCTCTCTCCCCAGACCCAAGTATGACACTGTTTTGAAAAATTTATTCATTTATTTTTCTTGTTTCTGAACTTTTGTTTGTTTATTTTATTTTATTATTATTTTTTTATGGCTGGCTCAGCCTTCCCTAAGGGCAGGGCTGGCGCAGCATGTGCTGCCGGGGATCGAACCATGGTCCCTGCAGCCACCCAAGCTTTCCTTAGCAGGCGCTTTAGACCACTGAGCCATCCTGCCAGGCCCCGCAAGTGTGACACTTTGGAGTGCTGCTCGATATAAAGAAAATTGAAAGGCCTTGCAAACAGTTTCAGCAAGTGGTTGGGGCACCCCGTGGTTTGACTAGGTTTATGAAGCAAAACCCAGAAAGTGGAGATACTGGGAAGAAATGGTTGGATCAGGCAGAGTGGCGCACCCCATAATCCTGCAGTGAGATGAGACAGAAGGAGCACTCAGGGCTCAGAGTGACTTCTGAAGGACAAATAATTCACCTGCTTAGTAGTGGATTTTGGTAGTTTACATTTTCATGCATATAAAGTAAATGACTGCAGGTGACCCTCTACGTTGATTTCATGCTCTTATTTAGCAGGTTAGCTATTTTTTTAAGCTGTAAAATCTAATTCCTGGACTGAATTTTTTTTTTCTTGTTTCAGAACTTTTGTCTATTTGCTTATTTTTATGGCTGGCTCAGCCTGCCCTAAGGGCAGGGCTGGGGCAAGCATGTGGTGCCGGGGATTGAACGAGGGTCCCTGCAGCCTCCTGCAGGCGCTTTAGACCACTGAGCCATCCTGGCAGGCCCCTCTGGACTGAAATTATAATTGTGGCAGAGCTTTAGCACCATGTGAGGAAAGAGAAGTATCAGTGTCCCAAAGATTCTGCATGCTAATCGTCAGGATGGGACACAGTTACCAGCTTCTTGCCTCCCTGGAAAGGTTATGGTTCCTGCAGCTCTGGGTAGGATGTCTGTGTAGACACTGAAGCTTGCTTTACTAGCTGCACTACCTGATTGTGTAACCCTCCTCGTTTGAGTCATTACTGAAAATTACACGGACGCGGTGTGGGGAAGGCACAGGACCCCAAACCTAAGGGGAAACAAAGGGGAAGAAATTAGTTACCAAGGTAACATTTGAGGGAGGAGGGCTGAGGAGAGGTGGGGCGAGGATACAAAGTCGCAGTACAATAGGGTGAATAGTCAGGAGAACTGGATTAACATTGTATGGAAGTTTGCTGAGAGTAGATTTTTAGATACAGTTACTACCAAGCAATTTATATGAGACGACTGTGTTGGTGTGCTTGGCTGTCGTTATTCCTTCAGTATATACATATACAGAGTCCACTAAACAACGCATGTACATTTTCAGAATAACAACGTGTTTCTTTCAGCAGATGATGGCTCACCCTTGTACTCAGGACCCCAGAGGGCGTTGTGTAGAGCAGACAACCCAGCGCTCTGCCGGCCTTTAGAGAAGAGGCTGGAAACGCACGGGCAGCAGTGTCCGTGGGCCAAGGTTGCCCAAGCAGCAGCGGGCTTTACTAGTCACCGCAAGGCAGAGGCTACCGTGTTGAGCAACTCTTGGCCTGGTAGAGGTCAAAGGTAACATACTAATCTCAACATGTCTCCTTAAATTTAGGGTTAAAGTATTTCTTGTCCTGAAGTGTGTATACATTTTTTGGGCAAACAGTGTACGTGGAAACATTATGTTGTATACTTCAAATATGTACAGTAAAAGGATAAGAGTATTTGTAAGAACATTTATTTGTTATTCAAATGTTTTTAAGCATATGCAAGATGTTTAAAATATATGCATATATATCCCTGGTACTGCAAAAAAAAAAAAAAAAAGCTGTACGCATATACACATACATATATGCATATATATATATGAGTCTATTAATTTCAGTATCTTAGCACTATATTGTCATTTTTTTAATGCATTTAAGACGGGATGCAGGTTCTACAAGGTCTCCCTACATAGATCAGACTCAGTGATTCTCCTGTTTTCAGCTTCCCAAGTGCTGGCATGACAGGTATGTGCCACCACGCCCAGTCTCAGTTGCTGTCTCAGCGCTCGCCTGGGGCAGGGCCAGCTCGGCACATACGGGGTCCATTCTGGGCGCTACATCTGCCTAAGCAGGCGCTTTAGTCCACTCAGCTATCAGCCTGGCCTAGCAATATGTTTTCACTTGTTTGGAATCCTTTTAAACTTTTATCCCTATGGACAAGCTATTTTTAAGTTGGTCAATCTATATCTTATACATTTGTACATTTTACAGATCTTGTAGCAATAATTTAGAAATACACACCTTTTCACACTTTTATAACATTTTTTTAAAGAATTTTTAAAAACAATTTTATTTATTTTATTTTATTTTTTCTTTTTTCAGAACTTCTGTTTGTCTATTTATTTATGTTTATTCCTGGCTCAGCCTGCCCTGAGGGCAGGGCTGGAGCAGCATGTGGTGCTGGGGTTCAAACCGCGGTCCCTGCAGCCACCCAAGCTTTCCTAAGCAGGCGCCTTAGACCACTGAGCCATCTTGCCGGGCCCCTATAACATTTTTAAGAGTTGTGCTACATTTATTAGAGGTACACATTACATGTTTTATTTAATAATTTTCAGCCACCAGTGCTGCTCGTTAAATTTATGAATTACTGCTCTATGCCAGGAATAGTGATGCCTGTAATCCTAGAACCAGGAAACTGAAAGAGGAAGATTACGCAGAGTACAATGGCAGCCTGAGCTACACAGTAAGTAGAAGGCCATTCTAGATTACATCATAGAATCCTACCTCAAAGCACAAAGCAAGGAAACAAAATGTGTCTCTGATTTGAATAGCTTTATGTATATGTGAATTTTTCTCTTTTAAAATTTATTCCAATATACACATACTCTATTACTATGTATCAAGTTATATTTTAGTATAAAGGTATCACTCTTAGGCTTTTATTTTTAAAAATCATTGAATTGACATTAAATCTTAAAATTGAAACTTGGAGAAAGACAGTCATCCTAGATATAAATTTGGAATGTGGGGAATTTACTGAGCCAAACAAGTGTATGATACTTGATAAGTGTATTAAAAAACCTTTCTTCAAATATTTCACCAGTAGCATCAGTGAGGGCAGTGAGTTGCTAGTTTCCTTTAGCTTTTCTTCCATGATTTTCTCTGATATTTAATAGTTTTATTTATTTTATTTTAGAAATTTTTTTTTGTTGTTGTTGTTTCAGAACTTTTGTTTATTTATTTATTTTTATGGCCTGCTCAGCCTGCCCTGAGGGCAGGGCTGGCTCAGCATGTGGTGCCGGGGATCAAACCGCGCTCCCTGCAGGAGTCCAAGCTTTCCTAAGCAGGCACTTTAGACCACTGAGCCATCCTGCTGGGTCAATAGTCTTTTTTTTTTTTTTTTTTTTGTGGGACTGGGATTTGAACTCATGACCTTGCACTTGCCAGGCAGGCACTTGTGCTACTGAGCTATCTCCACAGCCCCTTAGCCCCTGATTTTTAAACATTTTTAATAGATACAAATTCTTTCCTTAGTATTATTTTAATTTAGATATTTGTATGTGAAGATACCATGTATGTAAAGAAAACAAAAGACAAAATTTGAAGTCATTGGGTCTGGGGAGATAGCTCAGTAGAATAAGTGCTTGTCTGGCAAGCTTAAGGTCCTGAGTTCAATTCCCAGTTCAAAAAAAAAAATTTGAAGTCATTGTGACAGTCAGATAAAAATGCCTTGATGTTTAGTAACCTTATGGGAAAAAGAGTTCCTAGCTCTTGTTTTTCCATATGTCACAACTGTTTCTCTGTCATATGCAAAATTGGAAGCATCTTGGACAGCTTCTTTATTAAAGAACCTTTAGCTAGACCGTTAAGGATCATCTGGTGAAACCTTCATTTTAATAGGATTAAGTAAAAGACCATCAAGATTCAAGTTGTTTAGGACTTTTCAGTTAGTAAGTACAACAGCCTCCCCCAAATAAGCAATAATGGTTATCTGTAAAAGAGTTAAAAACTAATGTGTAAGAAGAAAGCACTTTCTAGGGCATGGAAGGCACAGTTGTGATAGCCCATCAGGCAGAGCCTGTACTTGCTCATCTTGAATGGTCTATACTTGGTTTATTTATTTATTTATCTATTTATTTATCAATTTTTTGTGGGTCTGGGGTTCAAACTCATAACCTTGCACTTTTCCAGTCAGGGGTTGTGCCAAGGAGCTATCTCCCCAGCCCCTTTGAATGGTCTATACTTGGGATTCTTCCCCGTTTGCAGGAGTTCTTCAGGAATGTGGCATTCATGGTTTCATTTGTATCATGGTTTCTGCCTCAGCACTGACAACTTCTTGAACCAGGTGATTCTTGGCTGTGTGAGCTGTCCTGTGTACTGGGGAAGTTTAGTGGCATCCCTGTCCTATACCTGTGAGGTGGTAGTAGGTACCACAAATGGCTCCAGATATTGCCCTGGCCAGAATTCTCCCAGTGGACAATCAATTATGTAGTTTATTCAGGGTTAGCCAAAGTAACTTAGTCCACAGACAAGGGAAAATCTCCCTGAGGACGTGTGGGTGTACTCAGTCCTCATCAGCATGGACGTGTCTGTGTGGTAACGTGTGATCACAGTAAATTACAGCAGGCTCTGCACAGCATTACTGCATTTATGTCAATTTTAAAGTCAGAAAACGTCTAGTGAATATTGATGGTAGAGACATAGTTGTGGAGTAGAAATCATAAAAGCGTGAACGCACCAATTTAGTGAGTTTGATTGCCTTTGTGGGAATAGGAAGGAAATTAGGATGGGGTGAGTTTAGAAAAGGAAAGTGGACGCTTGCTTTAATATTTTGCTTACTTTTAAAAGGGCTCTAAAACAAATACAGGGGGTTGGGCTGGGGAAATAGCTCAGTAGAATAAGCGCTTGCCTGGCAAGTGCAGGGTCCTATCTTCAATCCCTGGTGCCACCAAAAAAAAAGTGTAAAATGTTGCCATTTTATCTAGCCAGCTTGCAAAGAGATATGTTATTCTATAAACTTTACTGTATTTTATGGAAAATTCTATAAGCAGTTAAAAAAAATGGTGCTTCAGTTCTATATAATACTTTAATGTTATTTCTTTTTCTGTGATCTTCCTTTATATTGTTGATATTACTGCTTTCCTTCATCATTCAAGGTAACTGAATTGGCAGTTTTTATGCACCAGTTTCCTGGCTCACCTGCTAATTCTACCCTAATATAAATGTTCCCACCTTAGGTTTGTGGGGTGCTTTATCTTTGCTTAGCACCCTTACTTACCTCTGTCTTCTCACATTGAATTCACAAGTCTTTTCATCATTAGGCTTAGTCTCAAATGTATTCACCATGACGAGGTACATTTCCCCTGACCTTGAGGTACCAGCTCTTCCTGCAGTTTACTTAGGAAGTGAGACTGGAAGAGAGACAGGCTAAGAAGCTGTGCATATAAAGCTGCTTACAGTTTACAGCTATTGAGGCATAGTATCCATAAAAATTTTATTTTCAAAGAAGTAAGTTAGGAGCAGAATAGTACTTCAAAAAATATCCCTAAACAGTACTAATAATTTGCCCTAAAAAATTATAAAGATCCAGGGGCCTGGAGAGATAGCTCAGAGGACTAAGCACCAACCTGGCAAACACAAGGTCCTGAGTTCAATCCCCCGGCCCCACAAGCTGGCCCACCATGTAGGCCCCGGTTCCCCGGGAGCGCCTTCGTGGCCTCAGATGCCCGGATGCCTGGATGCGCTGTCTCAGCCCCGGATTCCATAAAAAAAGACCTGCAACTTCCATGTGTGAAGTGTGATTTAAAAACATCATAAAGATCCGATCAGATGCTTGACACAGTGCCAATTCTACGATAGAATGAATTGGAAACACTTGGTTCAGACTTAGAAAACAGTGATCACTCATCTTGCTAAATAACAACTCATTAAAGATGATGGTGGAAATGACCCAAGATTATGCTCGGGCTGGGAACCGGAAGGGATGGCCGTTGCCAGTAACGACTGCCAGAAGATTAACGAAGCTTACCTGTGGTGCAGTGGAGGAGGAGAGAAAAGCACAACAAAGCAAAAATCTCTGAATGAAAGGGGACCTGGGGGTTTTCCTTCCTCTTTCTTCGGGGCAATAAAGAAGGCAGAACAAAGACAATTGCAACAAACAGGAAGCATTAACCTGATGGCTTGACTCTTCCTATTTGAGGAAGGTTTGAAGGACATCTAAAAATGACAGTTTGTTTTCTTCCCATTAATAGACTGAGTTTTAGAATTTAGCTTAAGTTTTACAGAAAAATTGAGGCAGCGGTAGAGGGGATTCTCAAATATCTTCTTCACCGTTTCCCTTAATATTAACATCTTGCATGAGTGTGGTATACATTTAATGAACCAATACTAGACATTTTTATTAAGTAAAGAGTATAGCTTACATTAAGTTTCATTCTGAGTTGTGTAATTCTACGGATTTTGACAAGTATCTACCATATATCCACCATAGTAGCATCATAGAAAATAATGTCGCTATCTGGAAATTCCTATTATTCATATGCACTCACCATCATCCCCCAACTTAACACCATGGTAACCATCAATCATTTTTATTCTATCTCTGTATCTCTTTGTCTATGTCCTGCAGGGGATTGAGCCCCAGGCCACTTAACATGCTGGACAGTGCTCTGCCACTGAGCTCAAAGCTCTCTCCCTGGCCCGGGTGTCTCCGTCAATTTGCATTTTCCCGATGTCCTATATTTGGATTGATCCAGAAGGAAGTTTTTTTTAGGGTGCTTTCACTTAGAAAGACACACTGACGCTTTTTCTGTGAGCTCTCCTCCCTTACTGAGAATTAAGTACAGGAAGCATTGATCTCGCTTGAGCCCTTCTTAATTTTGTTTTGAGATTGAGTCTCACTAAGTTGCCCGGGTTGCTCTCAAAGAAACAGCCCTCTTGTCAAAGCCTCCTAAGTGCCCAGAGTTAACAGATGTGCGACCACATCTGGCTTTGTCTCGTGTGTTTCCTTTCGGGGTTGTTGCTGCGTCAGTGCTGAGATTGAACCTAAGGCCTTTGTCATTAAACTACCGCTAAGGCCATTCTTTGGTTGTAGGTCCATAATTTTTATGTTCTTCTCTCCTCCTAATATTCCCATTAGAGCATGTTACCCCATTTGTAGTTGTCCCACAGTATTGGGACTACAATTGTGTGCCACTATACCTAGTTTCAGGGCTGGCATGGCCTGCCTGTGGTTCTTTTTTTTTTTTTTTTATGACAGCTCAGCCTGCCCTGGGGTGGGGCTGGTGCAGCATGTGATGCCAGAGATCAAACCTTGGTCCCTGCGGCTGCTTATGCTTTACTAAGCAGGCTTTAGGCTGATGAGCTATCCCACCGGCCTCCTGTCTGTGGTTATGGGGCTGGCACAGCATGCTGTACCAGGGATTGAACTCAAGTCTTTGGTGCTTGCTAGGAAGGCACATAGCCCACTGAGCTATCCCCAGTTCTATATGTAGAACTTTGATACGTAGGTATAACATATTTTGGTCATATCTAGCCTACTTATTACCCGGCCTCACACATACTTCTTCCTCCTCTAAATTTCTTTTCTCTGGTTTTGTAGTGTTCCTTTTGCTTTCATGGTTCCTTGTTTTAGAATTCAAAACATAATGTTTCTCTTTCTCTGTCTTATTTTACTTAACATGATGGCCTTTATGCTCATCAATTTCCCAAGATGACATAATTTTGTTTCTTCCATGCCTGAATAATGCATTGTTGTGTGTACTTACCGCATTTTCAACTATTTATGTGTTGATTTTCACCTAGATTAACTCTATGTTTTGGCTCTTTCGAATTTGTGCCACGATAGACCGAGGTATAGAAGTTTCTTTGTAGCATGCTGGCTTTGATTCCTTCAGTACCCGTGTATTTTTTGTATGTTTTCCACTGACTGTGCCTCTGATTCCGCTCTACTGAGCTACTGCAGTTCAGCTCTAGCACTGTTTACAACTCACAGGCTAATCGTTGAACCCACCAAGACGCCCTCTAGCGGTGGATGTCAGCAGCAAGTGGGGTCCCTGTGGCTCCTGCCCTTCTTTTCAGTGAACTATAAATTTTGAGGTCTCAGTAACCACTGCCAGTTTTGCTAATTAAGTTTAAAGACTCACAGCACTCAGAGGTCAGATGGCTATTGTTTCCTGAGGTATTCTTGCATATATATTCTAAAGCCTTTGCAGGTTCCTAGCATGATGCCACAGTCAGGATGATATTGGTCTTTACTGCCGCCATTGCTGGTATGCAAAAAAGTGCCAATGTAGACGAAGCTAAAGCACAGACTATCTGATCTTGAGATGACATGAGGCTTGTAATGATGGTATCGTACCACCCGTAACTGCGATTTTTTTGTTGTTGTTGGAGTTCAGGTGAGTGGGAAAATGAGTCTTGGGACACAGGGAGTATGTCAGTGTCTTCCTCGAAAGACATGGATCCCCAAAACATGTGTCATGGTTTGCTCTACAGGTTCCCGTGAAGACACGAGAGTTCAAAAAAGAATATTGAGATAAGCGCTGATGTAGCCTAAAATGGATCTTGAAGTACAGAGGGAAGGTATGAGGCTTATTTGACTGTTACCAGATTTATTGGTCATCATTCAGGCAGGAAATGATTTTATACTTACCAGTTATAGTATATATGAGGTTATCTTTTCATGTCATAGAACATATTGCTGTTTCAGCAAGGACTTCTTATTTATTTGTTCGTTTGTTTATTTATTTATTTATTATTTTATTTGTGGTTCCAGGGATTGAACTCAGGACTCTGCGCTTGCCAGGCAGGTGCTTATTCTACTCAGCTATCTCCCTGGCCCTCAGCAAGGACTATTGAAGGAGTGATTATGACCTGGGCAGTTGAAACTATTATGGAACTTCCAGGATGCAGAAAGCATAGCTTAGTTTTCAGAGACCTCAGCTGACAGAAGATGAACTTAGTTACTATACCGTTAGTTTGAATAAATCCAAGCATCCTGAGGAGTTTAGTTGTTCATTAGTAGTGGTTGTAAGCCAGGGGATGGGCCCATGTTCTGTCACAGTACCTTGTCTGGAACTTAAGCTGGTTTTGTTGTATTTTTCTCAGATGCCCTACAAGAGAACACATTAATCCAGAAGAGATGGTAGTTGTAATCGCACCAACAGTACGTAAGTGATAAAATGGCCGTAACCAGTGACAGCCATCTGAGTCTCTAATCCAAGTTGGCTACTGGAAGGGTTCTCTGTGTTAAAAATAACAGCCGGGCGTGGTGGCGCACGCCTGTAATCCTAGCACTCGGGAGGCTGAGGCAGGAGGATTGGTGCGAGTTCGAGACCAGCCTGGGCTACAAAAGTGAGCTCAAGGCCAGCCTCAACTGCATAGTGAGACCCTGTCTCAAAAAGACAAAATAAATAAATAAATAAATAAAAATAAAAAATAAAAAAAATAAAAATAACAGCCTTTTTCTTTTCCTGCTGCAGATTTGCTGTTGATGGTAAGCCTCCCATATTTTCCTCTTCCTGTGACCTGTGAGGTGCTCAGTGGCTTCTTTTTCATTGAGGGGGATCTATACTTAGCAGAGTCCCACCTTGATGAACAATGGCAGGATCCAAATAAGGACAGCTGTGCCCCTCATTGCAGCAGGCACAGGGGATGCCCATGGCTCTCAGTAAGCAAGTAGCATGGCTCCCATGGGTTGCTCTGACCTGGCTTCCGGTGTAAGAGCTCAGGGTAGCAATGAAAGGGGACTGAGCCAATCCACTGATCACCATTTTCCCTTCATGTGCTGCGCAGGACCATGAATGCTGAGGTTGTGCATGTCCAAGGAGTGCTTATTCCTTGATCCAGTGGATTGTGAGGCACCAGCCTCCTCGGGAGAATGCACAGAATTCTTTGCAGGTAAACAGTTGGTGAGAATGAGTGTCTTAGGATGATAGTTTTCTAGTTGAACTGGTTCTGATACCTGAGTGAGCTGAAAGCCTCTGTGCCAGTGGTGATGCCGGAGCACAACCCAGCGTTCTTCTTCTTTTTCTTGTTTTTTTAAAAAATTTAATACAGTGTCTTGCTGTGCAGTTTGACCTTATAGTTATCCTCCTATCTCAACGTCACTAATGCCAGGATTACAGATGTGCCACCATGCTCAGGTGTGCAGCTGGCACAGTGTGCCCGGGATTCTGGGGCCAGCACGGCATGCGACACGGGGGATCAAACTTGGTACCTTGCACTTTTTAGGCAGGTGCTTCTATGGCCCTTTGTTGTTGAAGAGCAAATGGTATGCTTTTTTTTTTTTTTAATTTATTTATTTATGTATGTATGTATTTACTTATTGTTTCAGAACCTTTGTTTATTCACTCATTTTTATGGCTGGCTCAGCCCGCCCCCAGATCAGGGCTGGCGCAGCATGTGGTGCTGGGGATCGAACCGTGGTCCCTGAAGCCACCCAAGCTTTCCCAAGCAGGCGCTTTAGTCCACTGAGCCATCCCACCGGGCCCCTAAATGGTATGCTTTTAATGTGGTGTGCTCTTCCTTCCCTTCAGATATGCAGAGTCATGAAAAAATGGTAGCTGTGAGATTCCTGCTGGCTACGTAAGACCTTACGTGGATGCAACCTGACTTTAGGGTGTGGTTGCTTAGGCCAAAAACAAGCCTTTATCTAACACAGCGATGTGATGTTTTGACACCATGTATGCTGCCAAGGGCCGGAGTTCAGATCCGTTCTTCCAGGGCCAAAGTCAAGATCAAGTCTTGGAGACCTTCAGCCATGGGCCATGTTAATTTTTTTAAGAAGTTTGGAGAACAGACTTTTCTTTATTATTTGACTTGTGTGTGAGGGAAGGTAACACAACAGCATGTTCACAGTGGATGTGAGCATCCCAATTTCTTTTGGAGTGATTGGTCCAGAAGGTGTTCTACATGCTCAAAGTCATAGAGGGGGAGGTAGGAGTTGTTGATAGGATCCCAGTATTCACCACTATGTATAAGGAACCCCAGAAGCTCCTCAGATTTTCATTTAAGGGAGAAAAAAAAATCTCTTAGTAGGTTTTTTTTTTTTTTTTTTTAATCTTTGAAGTCCGTGGGGAACTCACAACATTTAGCCAGTAAGGAGCTGTGCAAACCAACACCATGAATTTCCAACTCATGCAAGTCTCAGGAAATTCCTCAGCTCTCACAGGTGTGGCCCAAGGAATTGGAGTAAGCCATGTACTTTGATGTGGTTTTCTCCGTGCTCTTTATGCCAGGGTGAGCAGCATAAAGTACTCTGGGGGATGACTACAGACATTCTGCTTAGTGTGGGCCTAGGACCAGGCCACTGACGAGGTCTTGTGACTTCTTCTTTATATGAAAGTGACAAAGGGGGCATGCACTGAGCTATATCTCCAGCCCAAGGTCTTTTCTTTGAAATTAAGTGGCTTAGTTAAGAAAGAGTGGAGATGTTGGCCCAGTTGTGATTTGTGAGGGGACCATTGGCTTGGACAGGGTCAGAAGGATGCCTAATTCAAGAGCGCTGGATGCCTTTATCCCTCCTACTTTTGTGCTTCTTATGGCCCTGCCAGGAAAGCGTTAATCACAGGAGGGCTTGCAGTTGTCCAGTCAGGAGAGGTGGGACCCTTGGAAGAGGACTAGTCTTCCGGCAGTGATTCCAGCATGCTACTAGATTGCCTGCGTCACTCAGTGGCTTTTCCTGGGCGCACGGTGCTCACCGACTCTTCACAGACACACTCTCCGCCGTGGTTTTTAGGATTACTTCAGCCTTAGGCGACTGTGGCTGGAATCTCATGCAAACCTGAGGAAAGAATCAGTGTCTTCATACCTCGCCAAGGGCTGTGGGGTGCTCCAGATTGAGGTGCTCTGAGGAGGATGTGCACACAAGACATTCTCATGTTTTCTGGCACGCATCTTCTGAGAACACCTTGGTTAGAGCATCATCTTGGCTGATGCCACATTCAACCTCGGAGTCTTTTTTTTTCCCACATAGACTTGGCTGTTAATTGCAAACCTGCAATGTTTTTCTGCTGGTTTTTTTCTTTTTTGTGCTGAGTAGTGAACCCGGAGCTTCCAGCTCGCTAGGCAAGCATTCTACTGCTGAACCAAATCCCCAGCCCCTGTCATGTTTTTATCGTTTGTTAGGAGTGATGTTTGGTGTCTTTTTGATCTGGGGAGAGAAATCAGGAATTATTGCATTTCCACCTTCAGATCTCATGCATTTGTAATGGTAAGAAAAGAAGAATAGGTGTCCCAGCAGGATGGCTCAGTGGTCTAAAGCGCCTGCTTAGGAAAGCTTAGGCGGCTTCAGGGACCGCAGTTCGATCCCCGACACCACATGCTGTGCCAGCCCTGCCCTCGGGGCGGGATGAGCCGGCCATAAAAATGAGTGAATAAACAAACAAAAGTTCTGAAACAAGAAAAAAATAAATAAATTAAAAAAAAAAAAAAAAAAAAAAAGAATAAGCAGGGCCAACAGAATACTGCCAGAATACTGTGGGTCTCTGAGCTAGCAGTTTGCTGATGTGGCAGGCTTCTTCTTCAGAATGCTCCATTACTGCTGTGTGAGCCCACGTGAGGAGCCTGGAGCTCATCTGCTGTTGCACAGGCCCATATGTGGAGCCTAGCAGAGGCACAGGAGCCTAAACGATGCCTGTGCAGATGGTCAGGGAAAAGTGGACTAGTAGAGAATCAATTTTCTTGAGTGCTTTTTGTACTGAATAGTCTGTACTGATGGTCAGCATGAGAGGCCATCCCAATGAACACACCCAGGACCCAGGTAATAGCAGGTGTGGGCTCCCACTGCAGCACAGGACAGAGGATCTCATGGACTGCAGTAAGCAACGGTGGAGCCACTCGAGGTTACTGTTGCTGGTCTCTGTGAGTAGGCACCCAGGAAGACATTGAATTTGGAGCTCATCCAGGGGCTATGAGTTTGTCCTTCTGTACAGTGCAGGGCTATGAATGGTAAGGACCCGTGTGTCCTGAGATTGCTTGTGCCCTGGTCTGTGGGTATTGTGGTAGACCAGTATGCAGTGTCTCTACAGGTGTCCATTTGTTTAGGATTAGATTTTGAAATGATAGTATTCCTGTCAGATTCCTTCTGGAGTGGGGACGAAGTGAGCCTTTGGGCACGCAATAATAGACCATGTGAAGCCCATGTGTTCTTGTGGAGGAAAGTGTGTACTGAATAACATGGTTTCAGGACGCTGGGGAGATAGCTCCTTGGCACAAGTACCTGCTTGGCAAGTGTGAGGTTGTGAGTTTGAACCCCAGTCCTGCCAAAAAAATAAACACAAGAATCCCCCCGAAATATGGTTTCAGTATGGGATATTTAGTCTTCTCTGCAGGTATACATATGGACTCTCAGTGACACTGTAATGTGGATATTGTGCAGGTGGGCCTAGAAAAGTGAACCGGTATAATATAGATTTTCTTGTGCGTATTTTCTGGTGCTAATTTGGTTCTCATGATGAGCCACAAGAGGCCATTCTACTGCTCGTCCCCAGGCTCTGTGTAACTCTTAGGTGTGGCCTTCCATCAGCACACCGGATGAACGTTTGCCATGGAATTTGGTAAGATATGGTCAGGTCCCTGTAGGTTGCAGTGGCTGTGCCTTTGTGTAGTTGCTCAGAGAAGCAATGGAGGGGAACTAAGCCAATCCATACACCACAGCATGAAGTTGGTGTGGGTGGAAGGAACAGGAACGTTGAGGCATACCTGTGGGCTGGGTTTGTTTTCACCCTGTCCCATGGCATTTTGGATCTGACTTCTGAATGAATAGGTTCTGGCCCTGGTATAAGCTGCTGAATCATTATGGCGGTCATCTAATATGGGTGAAGCCTTTAAAACAAATGCCTACCTTTCCCAAGACCACCTCCCCTTTCTCCTCCAACTCAGTCCAGGATGCAATTTCCTTTCGCCCCTCCTACCACCTCAGGGAAGACCCCACTCAGCTCTCTCAGGCATATCTAAACATCCCCTTCAAATTCCAGCCCTGGCAAAAGGCTGTAAAAGCCTCAACTTCCCTTTGTTCATCTCCAGGGAATTCCTCATCTTCCCCAGATTCTCTCTGTGTCCTCAGAGATAATAAAATCCCTTTCCTTTTTTCCTTCTGATTTTTTCTCCGCTGCACCACGTGCTTAAAAAAGGCCTACGATGAACAAAGCATGGAATCTTGACAGGGGACCAAATGATGATGACGGTTCTCCTGGATTTAGTTCTGTTTTCATTGTGCTGTGACAGCCTTCTGTGCCAGTTGACGAGGGCTAACGGAAGGTAGAGCTTTACTTACAGAGCAAAGCGCATGCTGAGTGACACGGTTTGCATGATATGGTTGGACTTCCCCTCGGGTAGGCATGTACAGTGCTTAAGAGGAGGCTTTGGGATCGAGATTGCCAGTGGTCAGCTAAGTGCTGAGGAAAATATAGTCTAATTCTTGAGGCTTTGTAGTTCTTGACCTGATAGGTCAGAAGAGCAGCCTCTGCCTAACATGTTGTTGCTATATTTTGTTACTGGGTAGTCTTTGAAGCTCCTGGCTAGTGATCAAGTCTTTTTTTTTTTTTTTTGTGGGACTGGAGCACTTGTGCCACAGAGCTATCTCCCCAGCCCCTCACTGAGATCATGATCTATCCAGGATTTGGTACTTACTTTGGCTCTTCCTGTGGAGCAGTAGACATGGGAGGTTTTGTAGGTAAGAGTGAGTAGCTAAAAAGGACTGTTGCACCGGCAGCCATCTCCGCATCCAGATGTAAGTGTCACTTAGTTTTCTAGTGAAATGACGTGCGCATAACCTCCACATGGACTCCCTCTTTTCCATGTTTTCTCCAGGTTTCCTTCAAGAAAGAGGAGAGAGATGCTGAGAGGTCCATTGCCAGAACCTCACGCAAGTACCAGGTAAGGATCCGCGTGCTGCTACCCTGTTGGTATCGCGACCTTCCAGACCAGATGGATGTCAGCAGTGCCTGCCTAATGCATACTCTCAGGTTTCCTGGGTAATATAGGACAGAGAGCTGGTGGCACCTTCACACTCCAGGGTCTGTTTTATGCTATAGATTTGACTACCGATGACCAATCTAGTATTTCCTGTTTCATTTATCAACTGAATTTTTAAATTCAGTTTCTTCTTGCTGTTTTGAGGGACCTGCATGTGCTGGTGAGTCCCAGGCTGTAGATCATGCGCTTTTAATACACGAGTGACCTGAAGGATATGTGGGGCAACATGTCATTGTCAGAGGATGGGTTCCTATATACGAATTAGGGCACTTCGGCAAGTTAAAAGATTGAGTGTCCTTTTATGCTGTTCACCTCATTTACGGGCTCAGAGAAGGAATCTGGCAGTGGCGATGGACCCTAAATGATACGGTGGCATGTAGATTGTCCTGCTTGCATGGAAAACTGCCTAATAATTGATAGATTTCCTTGGTCATCTTGTCCAGTGAAGGGTCCAAAGTTCCCAGTACATTATGAGAGGCAATCTTGTTGAATATCATCAGGTTCTGGTAGGGGCCAGAGGTGGCCTTCCTCTTAGTACCAGATAAGTGATCTCCAGAACTTTGGTAACTGACGGGTCCGTCCTTGTTAGTGCCAGTGCCCAACGAAGCGATGAAATGGGAATGAGCCATTCTGGAGGAATGAACTTTCCTGTGGTGCAGAGTGCATGCTTCTGGCATTGATTTTTTTTTTTTTTTTTTTTTCTTCCTGGAGAAGTAAGGACATTGTGCTGGATGAGATATCTGGGCAGAAAGCAAAGCAATTTTGCTGGTGACGTTTAGATAATTATTGTGTTCCCCTGAGATTGACTCTGGTGTCAGAGTGCATTGAACATCCTTTCTGCCCATTGTAAAGATAAGAAAAGATCAGTTGATTGTGCATAGCAAAGTGTGTGTTAAATTACTTGATGTCAGGATGGTTTGTGGGTCTCCCTACATGGCAGTAGATAAAAACTCGTTGAGATGAAATTCAAGATGCTTGGGATGGTCAGTTTCCATGGGGACAGCATACATTATAGGCCTGTTGTTCATTATGGGGCTGGTAAAAAAAAAAAAAAAAAAAAAAAAGCCTGTGCCTAACCTAGCATTACCAGGTTTCATCAAAAAGTAGCCTTCCTTGTGCAGACTGGTGACCCGGATTTCTCAAGTACTGCCACATTCAGCCATGGAACACCAATTTATCTATGTAGGTACATTTGAGAGGGACTCTTGCTCTCTTATCTTTTCCCTGCTACTTGTCATGTCTACCCACAAAGTTAAATCAAGAGTCTATGCCTTGCCTCACTCAGCATCCTAGTTCATGGAACATGCTTGGCCCATAGTTTGTTTTCCATACTTGCTATGTTGTGTGCTGCTGAGACAAAATACTGGATACATGAAGTTCCGGAAGGAAAGGGTTATTTAGGTGTTTGTGGAGGTTTCAGTCCACGGTCAGTTGGCTCCAAGGCTTCGTGGCATGGGACAAGGGCAATATTTCAAGGTAGCAGAAGATAGCAAAAACAAAAAGAGTAAAAATGGGGCAGGGGTTGGGGAGATAGCCCCGTGGCACAAGTGCCTGCCTGGCAAGTGCAAGGTCATGAGTTCAAACCCCAGTTCTGCAAAAACAGAAAAACAAAACAACAACAAGAACAACAACAAAAATAACGGGGTATCACAAGCTTCTTCTTCTCCCTTCTGTTATATTATGCAGACTCTCTGCTCACAGCGTTCCCTTGCCCTCTTCTTGGCAAGGCTCAGGCTGTTTACAAACTGAGGAGCCTGGTGGCTCACTGAGTCACTCACCTAAGCTTCTTCTTCTTCTTCTTCTTCTTCTTCTTCTTCTTCTTCTTCTTCTTCTTCTTCTTCTTCTTCTTCTTCTTCTTCTTTTTGAAGGAACGGGGTTCGAATTCACGACCTTGCACTTGCCGGGTAGGCACTTGTGCCACAAGGCTATCTCTCCGGCCCCACATGTAAGCTTCTAAATTGCTTACTTCTTAAGTTGACCCATGTATCAACTGCTACACTGCCATGTGAGATGCCATGTCATGGATTTATTTTACAATACAGGTTTCTATGCCTATCAATATTGACCGTAGGGACTGGCAGGATGGTTCACTGGTCTAAAGCGCCTGCTTAGGAAAGCTTAGGTGGCTGCAGGGACCGTGGTTTGATCCCTGACACCACATGCTGTGCCAGCCCTGCCCTCAGGGCAGGCTGAGCTGGCCATAAAAATAAATAAATACACAAAAGTTCTGAGACAAGAAAAAAAAAAGTTCTAAAAAAAAAAAAAAAAAAAAATATATATATATATATATATATGTATATATAAAATAAAAAATTTTAAAAAAATATTGACCGTAGATCTTTTCCAGGTTAGCTTTCAACTGAGAAAGAGTTCCCTTGCTCAACTTCCTTTGTACAATTTCTCAAGGAGGGAGTACACATTACTAGGCAGTGAAGTAAGTAGATTCTAAAAAATAACCACTGGGAAATAATCATAGTGGCCATGACAAGGAAATCTGGACTAAATCAGTATTTTTATTTTTATTTTTTGTACAGGGGTTGTGATGTCAAGAGAGGCAAACAGTGTGCTCGAGCATGTCGGCAGGCATCAGTCAGCTTAGTGTGGGCTTGGCTGAAAGCTAACATGATGTCCAGCACCTTTCAAATTCAGAGGTAGAAGAGAAGCTGGCCTTTGTCACGGTCAGCCACATCCTTCATTTCAAGGCGTTCATTTCTTTCGTAGCTTTGGGTACTCTGGAATGTTGCCCTGTGTGACTGGCCACGGCTTTGCTGCAGTCAGGGAAAGGCTGAAACGGCGAGTGTGGCATGAGTAATTCCATTCAGGTATGTACGTTCTTGTAAGGCTGACCCTGTGGATAGTCTGTATAGGAGAGTGCCCGGGCCTTTCCTAGGAGAAGGCCAATAGCGGCCGTGAGTTGTTTTCCCTAGGAAACATCGCCGTGTCCGTGTAAATGCCACGTGTCCGTCACTGTGTGACTTACAGTGGCACCAACATGCTCGTGGTTTGGCTTCCACCGTCTCCTCCATGTGTTTTCCAGATTTGTCTGAACAGTGTAGAGGGATGTCCATATAAAGCGTTTATGAGGCAGTATATCTGGCTAGCGCTGCACGGTCCTACCAGCGGTCATCCAGTTTAACACTGACATGACCAGATACTAGCCTCGTCAACTGCTCACCTCCCCACACGCCTCTATTCCCTGATCTGAGGGCTGCTCCACCACATTGTTGTTGGACCAGAAATCTCAATACATGAACGCAGTGTGCTTCAGTGAGAAACTACGCACTGTGCCGGATAGAGAACATTTAATTATGCTATGTGATCTCAGGGGAGTTGTGCTAGTTTTGTAAATGTTTGATAACTCTTTATACCAAGCATGTATAATACCAAGCACGTGTTATTTACAAAAACTAAATTCCTTCCTGGTCAAGCAAGAGAAGATGAGGTAACACCTTTGCTAACTTTGAAGTTCTAAAGATTTAGGTATTTTATTTATTTATTTATTTATTTATTTATTTATTTATTTATATTTTAGGGAAAGACCTACAGGGTTGTTCAGGCTCTCACTACTACATCAGACTCGTAGTGATCCACCTCTTACAGGCTCCCAGGAGTTGGGATTTCAGGGGCATGCAATCATGCCCAGTCTCAATTGCTGTCTCAGTGTCCTCTGTGGGATAGGGCTGACACGGTAGGCCCAGGGACTGAACCCTTGGCCCCTGAGCCTTCTTTCCACTTGGGCCTGCCCAAGATTTAGGTACTTTAGATGATTCCTCTGATGTTGAAGGAGACAAAAATAATTGAATTTAACCTTTTCACTCCTCTTGTCAAAAAGAGATGTATCAAAAGTTCTTATCTGGGGGCTGGTGAGATGGTTCAGCAGTCTAAAGAGTCTGCTTAGGAAAGCTTAGACAACTGCAGGGACCGTGGTTCAATCCCCAGCACCACATGCTGCGCCAGACCCATGCTCAGGGCAGGCTGAAATTAATTAATTAATTAATTAATTAATTAATTTTGAGCTGGTCATAATTTGAAAAAAAAAAAAGTTCCCGTGTGAAATGTGTTGATAAAGATTCCAACAGGTATGACATCACAATGAGTAGCCCTCACAGTGGTAACGGGTAGAATGTTTTGCCTAACCTGCTAAGAAGTTGGTCCTAGCAGGACCCAGAGGGGCTCGCCTTCAGGTCTCCTTGTAGAAGTGGTGTGGACCCCTAAACCAATGTTACCTTCATCTTTGAACAGTAAGTCCAACAATTTTTTTCCGCAGGTTTATAGGCTCTAATTCATTAGAGAGATTTCTTGTGTTGGTATATGATGAGAAGAATGACATTTTTGAACTTGTGTAGTAATGTCTGTGCGGAATGCTCTTTAGAAAGTAATTACCACTAATGATAGCAGCAAATATAAAATTATTTACCGGCTTGGTGAAATTGTCATACTTCATTGTATAGGGAACCAATGCCTTCATGAGAAGATCTATCCTTCAGCACTGACTGTGAGAATTGGGATAGTATGTCATCCAGAGAAGATGGTATTTCTTAGTAGGTGTTGACCTTAGTTTTCCCGATGAACCATAAAATGGTGACCCATGGTAAAGTGAAGCTGTGAACAAGGGAATATATAAGTGATGGACATGCGTTTCCAAAACACTTTTCACAATTTGGTTTTTAGGTTCCACTGAAGACATCATGGTTATGCTACACGAAGTACATAGTAAAGGGGATAGCAGATAATAAAATAACTGCTGATGTCGCCTAAAGGAGATCTTTATCTGTAGAGGAAACATTAGTGTTCACTGCTTAGGAAATAAATGATTTTACCTGTATCAATTTTAACAGTTGAGTTTAGCCTTTTGCTGACAAAGAGAAAATTAGAGGTTTTTCAGGGACAGATGAGGGTGTGATTACAAACTGGAAAATGAAGGGCTGAGGAGATAGCTGAAAAGAATAAGCACTTGCCTGGCAAACGTGAGGACATGAGCTCAATACCCAGTCCCACGTAACAAACAACAACAGCAATAACATGAAACAAACAAACAAACTGGAAAATGAAAACTATTGCAGTTTCTGAAGCATCTACAACTGTAGTAATGACAGGGTAACTTCGAAAGTGTTAAGGGTAGAAAAGTTGAACTCCCGTAAGAATAATGTTCTGTTTGCGTGAATCAAACAATCTGCAAAATTTAACAGTCCTTTAGCAATAAAAATCAGGAATGGGAGGGAGCAATGTTACGACATTTGACTATAAACGTTTATAGCAATGCTATAAAGAAGGTTTTGCATTGTTCTGACGCCCCTCAGGAGAGCAGAATGACCCAGAAAAGATAGTTGTTTGACTAGCAAAACGAGCGAAGTGATACAGTTGTCATGGCCAGTGAAAAGGAGGTTGAGCTTCACCACAGCACTGAGAAAGCTTTTGACTAATGTGGCATGGCTCATTAACTCCAGGCAGGGCTGTCAAGGCATAGGAGTTGATGAGAACTTGTAGATGATGGGGTATCAGGCCTGGGGTACGTTTTCTCCAATACACACGGGGGAGGTTATTTGGGTACAAGAGTCTTTTAATGACTATTGGCCATGCACACTCAGGGAGAGTACAGACCAGAGGAAGCAAGCACATCCTTGGCTCGTAGATAGCATCTCATTTTGATGGAGGATGTCTCAGTCAAGAAACAAAATCTGTGTTGCCCATAGTTGAAGGAAAGTCTGCATACTTATTTGATTCTGGGTATATCTACTTCTTCTGTGGATGTGTAGCATGCTAGAGGTATATGGTTAAGAAAGGAAGAATCCTCTGCTATTGATCATTCAATGACATACTGCAGGGATCTAGAGGGGGAAAAAAGGGAGAGGAGAAAACAAACCACTGATCTCTGCAACTTTGGCAAGGATAAGAAGACGAAATGACTATTGAAGTGCGCTTCCAAGAACTGCAGATAGCAAGGCCCTCGGGTAAGGCACTAAATCAGTAACAACAAAAGTAAAACTAGACTCTTGGTAGTGCACTGAGCACCACAGGAAGGTCTAGAGTGAGATGGATTGCAGCTGGGCTTGGCTCTGGTGGAAATTTTCTGAAACACGGGAATCCTAACGTTGGGCCTGAGCCTGTTGTAAGGCCCTGGATATTGAAGCTGGGTTTCTCTGTCTGGGACAGAAGCCCTATGGGCAGGGAAGCTCAGGTATGTGCCTCTGTATTTGTCTAGCGTGGGTCTCCGGGGCGTTTGGTGTCCTGACAAAATGCCAGGCTTCTTGCTTCTCTGGCAGGAGGCCCCAAGTGCTGGCCCTTGGTTCCACTCTGAGGAATGACATGGTGTTATGCAACAGTGACAGGGTGGATCCCTAAGTGAGCCATGGCCATTGAGTGGCAGGTGGCTCCTGGAGGGTATGCGCTCCTGGGTAAGTGTCGGCTCTCTGGTCGTGAAGAGGCCATCCAGTGGGTGTACGGGGGCCAGGGTTGATAGGCTGACATTGGAATCCATTTCACAGCAAGACAGGAACACAGAGAGCTTAAAAGGTAAGTAAAACGTCTTGTGTTCCTCCCCTGGGAAGTCAGGTCTTCCTAAACCTCTATGGGGCTGGAGAAGTCATCGGGCTGAAGATGTCCAGGTTCCAGGTAAACAAGGCCAAGGGCTTTTCTTCCGCTGCCCATGGAAGCAGTCTGAGGGCTTCGCTGAGCCCCTGTGGCATTGCCCTGTCTTCAGGGGGTTTTGTCCTTCCTTGAGATGAAGCAGCCCAGCATTGGAATTGGGACTCAGGATGCGGGGCTGTTTTTCTGGCCCGCGTCCCAGCATGGAGGCAGGTTTTCCGTGTCTCTTCCTGGATTTCCTGGGCTCACTTACTCTGACAGCACCCTTTGCATGTTTCCTGTAGGGGTTGCTTGAAGATAACTGAAGAAAGCTTTTGAGGCTATTGCCTGGACTATCCTCCTAGTCTCAGGTAGGAATCGGTGTCTTCCTAGCACAGTGCAGGCCACACGACGTTCCCCGTTTGAGGGCCTTTCATGAGCGTGTGAAGAAGAGATGTTCGGATGTCTCTTGGGACCAATCGTCTGGTCACATGAGCTCCTAGGCCCACCTGCAGGGGGTCCATTCCAAATCAGCAATGTTTCTCCATCTCCATTTCTGGTAGGCAAATGGTGGACATAGTTTACCCCGTGGGGTCTCCTGTTCCTTGGACATCTGGGAAGGAGCCATGGCCCACTGTGCTATCGTTGTGGGACTTTGCCATTTCGCATGCGCTAGTTCGAGGATAGGAGGACTCAGTGTGTGTTTCTTTCTTTGCTGTTCTTTGGACTCTTCCCACTAGAGGACCTGACAGGAAGCCCTCTGCGGATCCCTCTGCCATTCCAGGTAACGCTAGGGGAGGCAAGGGCCTCCAACCAAGGCCCGAGAAGCCCTCGTGCTGTGGTGAGTGTGGCAGGGTCTGGGCCTTCCCAGCATGTTCCTTGGTGGGCTGGTTGTCGGAGCAGAGGCTGGCGTTTTCTCCCTTCACCGCTACTTGGCGGGGATGGGTTGCCTGGCTCGGCTCCCAAGGTTCTGGAACCTGGGAGCTCTGACAGCCAGATTCTGGGACTGTTGGTGGCTGGGTCCCTCTGTCCTCAGGTCTTTCGGGCTGGAGATCCTCCACGAATCCAGGTAAGTTCACTGAGACCCTCTCAGTTGTTTCTTCCGTGGCGCACATAGTCTCTGCTGGGCCCTACACCAACACCTTCCTCTTCCTTGTTCTCCAGCTTACCCTCAAGAGCAGGAGGAAACACGCAGAAGACTGTTTTCTTCGCATGGAGCAGCTGGAAACGCCTTGAGGTAGTTATGGGGAGGTGTGCCCTTCACAGTTTGCCTGTGGATTAGAGCTGGTCAAAGACGAGCTCCTGTGCACGTAGGCTAGACTGTAGCCTCTTGTTGTTTCTTGACAGTGAACAGTAGGCCTGGTGTCCTTTGATAGGCCCGTGGTCTGTCCCTATTTCTCCTGCAGAGGCGCTGGGTAGGGGACAGGTCTGGGGATATATCCGTTTCCACAAAGGAACATTTCGTGGGAAATGGGCCTGTGAGTGAAGTCTCCATTGCTTCTGTGGGGGGAAATGTGCCTTGAAACGGAGGGGCAGCAAGAGTGTTTGTATAGGGCTTCTGCCTTGAGAGAACCCATATGGGACCAAGCTGTATGGGCCACTATGATTTGCCAGGCTTCCTTTGTTGTGTGCCGAGGTAGGGACCCCTGTGAGTCAGCAGGCATAAAACATTCTGGCCTGTTGCCCTTGGTACGAGTGCAGAGGTATTTCCACATGAAAGAGATTGCTCTCAGGAGGGCGTGTGCACTGATCTGCCTGGTCCCAGTTCATGAAGCACGTGGGTCTGGGTCAGCATGCCAGCCGTGGCTTGCACTGTGCCACTGGTAGGCCCACGCAGATTTGGAAGGAGTCGATCTTTCTGCTGTGTTTTCCAGAGGAATCCTGATCTGATGGAGTCTGCCTTTGTGTTGATGCTCATCTGTAGAGATCCGTGTACGTGTGGTGCTGGTGATAGGCGGTGATAGCAGAGGCAGCACTTTTGTGGGCAGGCCAAATATTTGAAGGAGATTTTTCCCTTTGCAGGGTCCACTTTTGAGATGAAGGTGTATAAATGGGAAAGGGTGATCTTCTTAGAGATGCCACCTCCTGGGAGGCCGTGGGCCAGGGCAGATGGGTACCCAAAGGTGAGCATTGAAGAAAGCATACTGGCCAGGAGTTCTGCTTGCTGCAGTCATGCCTGGATGTAGGAAGCAGCGGAGAGTTCACATGCGTCCAGGTAGGAGGCATTCCAGGTTGGAGGTCGTGGGGTGGGCAACCGTGTCATTTGAGGGTCCGGGTGAGTTTGGTGCATGCCGCATGGTTTCTGGAGTCAGTGACATGCCGATTGGCTCTACATTGTCAACGTCACATCCACGTTGATTACTCGTGCCGTGGCACTTGATCTAGGGTGTGTTCCGGGCCACGAGCAGAAGGAAAGCCAAGACTAGGTGAGAACCGGAATCCCTCTACCCCACTGTGCACCACAGAACGATCTAGAGTCAGGTAGTTAGCAATTAGGTTTAACTCACGTGCAAATTTTCTTACACACTGGTCCCCTAGACTTGGACTTGTGACCTCCTATAAGGTACTCAGCATTGAAGCTAGCATTCTGTTTTATGTAACAGAATACTGTGGTCCAGAAAGCTGAGGTATGTTCGTCTGTATTTGTCTAGTGTGGGTCTCTGTGGCGTTTCGCTGTCCAGAGAAAGCACTAGGTGTTATTGCTTCTCTGGCAGGAGGTCCAAGGTGTTGGTCTCTATTCCAGTTAGATGAATGACATGGCGTTTGCCACAGTCACAGGACGGATCCCTAAGTGAGCCATGTCAATTGAGTGGCAGGTGCCTCCTCAAGGGTGTGCGCTGCCAGATGAGTGTCTGCTCTCTAGCCATGAAGAGGCAATCTGGTAGGTGTACAGGGGCCAGTATTGATAGGCTGACATTAAAATCAATTCCACAGCAAGACAGGAACACAGAGCTTAAAAGCTAAGTAAAATGGGTTGTGTTCCTCTCTGGCACGTCAGGTCTTCCTAAATCTCCATGAGACTGGTGAAATCCTGTGGCTGAACATGTCGACGTTCCTGGTAAGCAAGGCCAAAGGCTTTTCTTCCACTGTCCATGGAAGTTGTCTGAGGCCTTCCCTGAGGTGGCGTGGAATTTCTGTGCCTTTAGGTGGTTTTCTTCTTCCTTGAAAAGCAGCACAGCGTTCAATTTTGGACCAAGGAAGGACGGCCGTTTTTCAGGTACACGTCCAGCATTGAGGCAGATTTTCCCTGTCCTTCCTGGATTTCCTGGGCTACATAATTCCCCTGGAGTTACTCTGACAGCACCCATTGCATTTTGCCCTTAGAATTTCTCTAGAGGATAGCTCAAGGAAGCCTTTGAGGCTTTTGGATGGAGTCTGCTCGCAGGCTCATGTAGGAATCAGTGTCTTCCTAGCCCAGTGCAGACCACACGACGGTCCCCTTTGGAATGGGTATCCCGAGGGTGTGCACAAGAAATGTTCTCCTGTCTCTTGGGGCCAATCCTCTGATCATAATGAGCTCCTAGGCCCACTTTCGTATTGTCCATTCCATGTCAGCAGTGTGTCTCCACTTACGTTTGTGGTAGTCAAGCACTGGACCCTCCTTGCCCCGTGGCATCTGTTGTTCATTCATCAGTCTAGGAAGGGGGCATGCCCTAACGTGCTATTGGTATAGGACTTTGCTCTTTTAGCGTGTGCTGTTGTGAGGATGGAAACACTCAATGTCTATTTCTTCATTTGATCTTCACTGGACTCCTCATGCTACAGGACCTGACAGGATGCCCTCTGTGGCTGCCTACACATGTCCGGGTAATACTAGCTGAGACCCGGGCCTCCACCCAATCCTGGAGAAGTCCCTGTGCTGCGGTAAGTGTGGACTGTTCTTTCTCTTCTGCCGGTGTTCCTCAGTTGGTAGGTTCTCCGAGCGACTGCTCGAATTTTCTCACTCTGACTGCTACCTCTGAGATGATGGCTTGCATGGCTTTGGTCAAAACAGTCTTCAACCTGTGCATCCCGATAGCCAGCTTCTGGGACTGTTGCCCCATATTACCCTTTATTTTGAAGCCTCATTCGCAGGATATGCTCCTTCAATCCATTTAAGTTTTCCCTTACCCTCTTAGTTGTTTGTTCAGTGCCAAAGAGAGGTTCCTGGGCTCTATAGCAACACCTATCTCTTCTTTCATTCTGTCGCTTGCCCTCAAGTGCAGGTGCAAATTCACAGAAGAATAAAGCATGTTTTCGTTGCTTGCAACTTGTGGATGTGTCTTGAGTTAGTTTTGTGGCAGTGTGTCTTCAGGTTTTTGCCTCAAAGTTAGAGTTTGTCAACAAATAGCTCCTATTCACGCAGGCTAGACTCAGCCTTAACTTTCCTTCCTCCCTTTCAGAGTATCACTTACTCGGTTTGCTATGCTGTTGTTGACCCTATGATTCTCTTCATGTTTCTTTGGAAGTTTTCTTTGTTTGTCGTTTTTCATAGACTGTCAGGCCATTATGTCTTACATAACATTGACACACGTCTAACCAAGAATGAATAAACTTTTTCTTGGTCATAGGCCTTGGTCACTGAGCTGCTGGATGGTTTGTTTCTTCCCTTAGTGGAGCCACCATGTGGTCATAGGGTCCTTAGTTCAGAGAAAACGTCTTCATGTGTACAGCAGTTTGTTTGGCTGTGCGCCAGGACATTTGGATGCCTAAAAGTTATCATTAAAGAATTGATTTCACTGAGTATCGCTGTTTTTTGATGTCAAGCTTAGGATTAGGAAGCACATGAGCGTTTGCACTGGGCAGCGTATGATGATCCCTACCTAGATGCACAGGATAGCTAAGATGCCAACTTTTCTAGACACGCCTCATCTGATGATCGACTGTGGATTGCTCAGTGCTCATGCCTCATTTAACTTGAGGTATTATTTTCTGTTACATGTGGCCTATTTGTAGTATTCCTCAGACACACCTCTTCTGTATGGCCCTCTTCTTCCTGGCTGTGATCTGCTCCTTCTCTGAGTATGTGAACATCAGTTATCGTGTTCAACATCACTAGTTTCCTGGTAGGATTTGGATAGGCTTAGATGAGTGAGGGTGCTTTCTGGGAGTGCTGCTATGGTCCCAGGTACATTAGTGTGTGATTAATGGGTTGCCAAGCCTCTGCACTGACCAAGAGATTGCTACTGATATAATAATCAGCACAACAAATATTGAGTGATGCATATGTCCTCCAGTTTTTTTCCTGTGCCCAGTGGCATGGTAGCTGAGCAGCTTTTTCAGCAGAAGTACAGGAATCTTGGCAGCTGACCAGTTGTGTTTCAGTGCCTCTGCGTAATAGGGTTCTTTTAGAATTTCTTCTGATATCATGGCGGAGTGAAGGGCTTTTGTGCTAGTGGAGATGACAGAGTCAGTTGTCAGGCATTCAGAAGAAGAAGAAGAAGAAGAAGAAGAGGAAGAAGAAGAAGAAGAAGAAGAAGAAGAAGGCATGCTAAGTTCTGTGGACTTTGCATGTTTTTGCTGAACTTCCCTTCAGGTATAATAGTGAAGTTAAGATAGCTGACAGTCAGTCAAATCAAAGTGAGTCTATATTCATTCTTGGGGCCTGATATTCCTTTAGGAGGTTTACAGGAGCCTTGATCTAAGCTTGTGTCACCATATTTTGTTCTCCATTATCCTGAGAACAGTCTGGTTCCTGGTCAGGTCTGTGTGATGTTGCCTCCTTTTGCCCCGGAGCAACTCCGTCTTACAGAAACACTGGAAACTGTCCCTTGGGTCTCTTTGGCTTTTGCCTGTTATTTGATATTTGTGACCCTAGAGGTGAATAAAAGAAACTCTTCCTGATAGCAAGCAGGAATGATCAAACTTTCATGTGGGATGTGTGGTCTTTAAGATATTTTTCATTCTTACTATTGCATGTGGAGAGGCAGGAATTCTTGTTGATACCCTGTTTCTACCATTAGCCATATTGTCCCTTATAACTTCTGCAGATTTCCCTTTTAGTGAGTAAGATTGCTCTTACTCCCAGAATTTGCCTGTGGGATACCACAAGGACCTACACAGAGAAGAAAGTGGCCTCCACTCAGCACACCATTGTGTCTCATTTCTCCTGCAGGACACAGCTGAGAGATGCGTTCGCAATGTTCTCCTCACAGGAAACCTAACATCAAAGTGGGGTGTAAAGCATAGTTATGTGGATCCCAATAGATAGCAGGTAAGTATGGGGTTTGGCCCTGGCCACCAACAGTTCGTTCTGGCTTCCCAGATCCTCTTTGATGTCCACATACTGAGGTCAGGAAGTCCTCAGCAGTGCTAAAGTTCTCAGTAAATGAACGTAGCCTGGGTGTGGTCCAATGGATACCAAAACCATGAGCATGGGAGAAGTCATTCTGTGCAGGGATTTTTGGCTTGTTGAGGCCCTACATAGAGAGTCGTAGTGCTGGAGAGTTTTGTAGTGGTCCAGGTGTGAGACATTGGACTTCGGGGACAGAATAGTGTCCCTGGCCTCCAGTTTCCACTGTCCTTCAGTGGTTTATGGGGACACCAGAATGTCTATTAACTCTAAATGGACCATGTCTTCTCCTGGTTCCCCTGACGAGTGATGCAGGAGGCCAAGTAGACCGTGAGCAGAACCTGTTGCAAATTGCAGGCAAGTGTATCAGTGTACTGCCACAGCACTGAGTACTGTGTCGTCCTCTTAGGTGGATGTCAAGAGTGTGTGCCTAACTAGATGTTCTCATGATATCTGGGCATGCTTCCTCTGCAGGATGTTAGCGTTGGGTTTGCATCCGATACGACATTCCGCCTCAGTGCCTTTTTTCAGACACAGATTGATATTTAACAGTGAACCTCTGATGATTTCCCCTTTGTTTGGCAAGTGTGTTTAGTGCCTTCCGACGACAGTTAGGGAGTAGAGGGCGCTATTGTTTCCCTGCCAGCAAATCTTGAGCATTTCATACTAGTCTTAGTAGGAGCACAAGTGGGATTGGTCCCTAAATGCATGGGCAGGAGATGCATGTGACCCTCGCCATCCTTCCCCCTTCCTGTTTTAGCTTCTCACTTCCTGGAAGATGGAGCCTTCCACTGTGGTACATGCATGTCCATTTTGTATATGGAGGTAAAGTGAGGGCTGAGCTGGGAAACATCAGCGCATTGATTCGATCTTGGCTTCTTGTCTTTCTTGGAGTTCTTTCAGGCAGTAGTAAATCAAGATGTATTTGTTTTTTTTTTTTGTTTTTTGTTTTTTGTTTTTAAATCAAGATGTGTTTGTGTCTACTTAATCCAAAATGAAATCTCAGGTCATAGTTGTCTCTTGAATTATTCCAATTATCCAGGTAGATTCTCTGGCTTACTCATGGTTATGTTCAGGGGAATTCTGAGATACTAATATTTAGCAGAAACACAGTTTTTGTGTTTTCTCAGGTGGGTGTCAGTAGAATATAATGATCTGGCAAAGTATAACTCTTCTTAGAGTTAGCAGTGAAGAAAACATTCTCTTGCAGTTCTACAATGCGGCCGTGTTATTGAACTTCATGTGATTGTGCATGTCAAAGCAAACTAGAAAGAAAATATGATCAGTTTCAACTTCAATAAAATGAAACCTATTTCAAAGTGTAGTTACTTATCTAAATATTTCACAATACTTATGTATAAGTCATATTTCGTATTAGCCTGTCATTATATTGTTTTTGTATGTGTTTTTGTTTCAGTTTTATTTAATAATAGCTGCATCCTTTCTTACAAAGAAAGGGAGAGAGTTTTTTAAAACAAAAAATCAAAATGACTCCCGTTTTCAATTTACCCTGTGACGGATTATTACTCATCTTACTTGTTTCTGTCAATGTTCCCACGCTGTCACTTCAGCACAGAAACCAGGAAGCCTGTCTTGCATTTCAACTTAAAATGTAAATCAGTTTTATTCAAATGTACAAGTTCCTCTCCTTGCATTCGTTTGCATATATTCATTTCCAATTCTAGAAGAGTACTTACTGATGCCCTGAAGGATGTACCCATTATTATAGTTTCTTATATTTGGAGCCATTACTTTGTGTGTGTGCTGTTAGATTTCTAGAGATGTACATTCCTCATGATATTTAAAGCCTGTTTGTGTGTGGATTGTAGATTCTCCTGTCTGCAGAATTCCCACAGGCAGAGTTATTAAGTGTTCTGTCTCTACCTCCTGCTGTGTTTTTAATTTCCATGCCATTACTTAATGTTGTCCAAACTCTTATTTTACTTAAAAAAAAAAAAAAAAAAAACCTCAATTTGGTACGTGGCAGAAGCAATTGGAAGCTTATCACCAGAAATGAGAGAGAGACTTCCCATCTGAAGAATAAAGAGCAGATGCACACATTGCCATTTATGAAGGCTCTCTGAAATAAGCTACACCAAACCGTTTAAGAGAAGAGTAGAGAGCAGTGTGCAACCTGTCGTGCCGGCTGTGCTTGCTTCTTTCATAAAGACAGGAAGGATGGATCGCAGACTCTTTTCTAGTTCTGGAAGAATGGGTTCATCTGGAAGTTACTTTATCTTCTGATTTGCCTTAGAGCAGTGGTTCTCAACCTTTCTAATGCCGTGACCCCGCAATACAGTTCCTCATGTTGCGGTGACCCCAAACCAAAAAATAATTTTGGTGGCTACTTCAAAACTGTAATTTTGCCGCAGTTATCATTCAGAATGGCTGTAGGCGACCCCTACGTTTTGGTCGTTCGACCCCCTGCAGGGTCGTGACCCACAGGTTGAGAACCACTGCCTTAGAGGCCTTGAAACTTATCCTCTTAATTATTCAAGAATATCTTGGTGGCAGGAACTATATGTGATGGTAAAAATTATAGGAAGTGGTACATATTGAAAAAAGTACTTGAGCAACATTGACTTTGATTTGTAGGGCAATTTTTGGGGGAAAATGCTGTTCTCTGTTTCATTGGGATAAAATTGTTACTCGATTCTTTTTAGACCCATGCCATAATTCTACATGTTTTGGACCAAAGTGACTTATCTTTCTGTGCTTCTGCCTGTCTGTCTGCCTGTCTGTCTGTCTGTCTGTCTGTCTGTCTGTCTGTCTGTCTGTCTCTGGCCCTCTCTCCTCCACCTGTCCCAAAATAAACTTCTCCTTTCTGCTGTGGTTGTAGGCCATTATGTGTCAGCAGGAGGAAAATAACTAATTCATCACCTAAAATAGATAAATTATGTGAGGCTAAACTGACACAGGAAGTTATATTTGAGCATCTATTCTAAAGTAGAGTAAGTGCAATAAATGGTTTTTAATTTCCCACCATTTTGAGGCCTGTAGTAATCTAACACTGCATGATTTCCAGACCTAAGATGTTATTATTACTCTTTTAATTGTTACATAGCTTAGACACACTAACTTTCGTGTAATGTCCAGGTATCGGTTTTCCTCTGTGTGAACCTATATTATATACAATTTTGAATGAGTTCTTATGGTTTACGGTCCTCAAGGTTTCCATTTCCTGAAGCATGAATTCTGCTTGTGTTTGAGCATAGGGTCAATTGTGTTTACTGCTTGTGGTGTGACCTACAGGGTAGCAGCTAAGGAAACTGCCAATCTGGCAAGAAAGATTTCTGGGAAGTGAGCTCTTAGATCAAGACTAACACACACACAGAGGCCTGGCAGGGTGGTTCAGGGGTCTAAAGCGCCTGTTTAGGAAAGCTTGGGCGCCTGCAGGGACCGCGGTTCGATCCCCGGCACCACATGCTGCCCTCAGGGCAGGCTGAGACGGCCATAAAAATAAACAAACAAACAAACAAACAAAAGTTCTGAAACAAGAAAACAAATTAATTAATTAATTAATTAATTATTTTAAAAAACCAAAGACTAATGCACACAGCTTAGAGCCAGCTTTGTCTTCGGTCTGACAGCTGGGAAGAAGTCAGAGTGTCCAAAACGGAAGTCAGAAAGTGAAGAGGAGGAGCAGGTGGGATGGGGGAGTAGCCAGAGGTCCCCAGTGCAGTGCAGGTTCCTGGGGCCCAGTCCGCATTTGCTAGAGGGTACCCTTCATGTGATTCGTAATGACAGGAAGACAAACTATGCGATGCAGATGCTGTCATAGTTGACTGGAGATTACCCTGTTAGCCAGTGTCAGCATTAAACGTGTGCGCATTTTTTCTTTTATTTTTTTCGTGTTTTGTTATGTTACCGTTTTGTTTTGTTTTGTGGTACGCGAGATTGAAATCAGGGCTTTTGCTTTAGCTGTGTCCCCATTTCTTTTACTGTTTATTTGGGGATGGGATTGAGCCAGGTCCCTCTTTTTCTCAGGCTGTGTTCAAATTTGTAATTCTCCTGCTTCACTCTCCCAAAGAGCTGGGATTACAGGCATGGACCACTATATCCAGCTCTCTGGGTTATTTCATTGTTTGCCAGTTTACTTTGATATGTTTTGCTTTCAAGCTCCTGAACTTCTGCCTATAAAGCAGAAGTCAAGTTCCCCTTGTAAGTACCAACAGTCTTTTTTCTCTGCGTTAACATATTGTGTAGAATGCACAGCTTGACTCATTGCCAGCTCACTGCTTCTGCTGCTCTGAGCTGCATGTGAGTTTCTGCCCCTGTCCTCATCATCTGTGCATCTCCAGGGCCTATCTTAACACTTGGAATACTGATGATCTCAAATTCTCTGGTAGTCCTTCCATTACAAAGCCAGTCTTCATTTCTTGGCCTATTAATCCTATCCTGGCTCCCTGGCTTCTTTGACCAATAAAAGATGGTAGATGTAACTTTATGACATTTTCCATGCCCAAGTCTTAAGAGACAAGCCCTTCCCCTTCTTGTCACCAGAAAGGCTTCTTTTTGAGATTCACGTGCCACGTTCTGCAAAAGCCCAAGCAGTTCCAAGGAGAGGCAGAAGGGAAGATGAACTGAGGCCCCAGACCAACAGCCCCTGCTAAGCTCTCAAGCCGCAGTAGCACCCACCTAGTGTCAGCGAGTGCGTTCCACAGCCTCTGACTGAGTTTCTCAGCCTGCCACTATGAGTGAGGAACGTGGGTCATCTAAACTGAGCCCTGTCCACACTAACGTTGCTTTAAGACGCAATAGCTGTGAATAAATGTTGTGCACCCTGCTCAATAAATATTTCTTATATGAATAAGGAAATTAACCTGGTTAAAAGGCAAGAGTTAGGCTGGCAATATGACTTTGAATTACCTAAGAAATGCTTACACTGTGGGGTTCAGTACCAGGCCCGACAAAGAGACAGCACCACAAACATTTTAGAAGGCAGACAGCTTTGTTACACTATGTACTGCGGTCATGTGAATAGTGAATAGGCCAGCAGTTCTCTGATACCTCCAAGCAGCACTTTATTTTTTTTTTTAATTTTTTTATTTGTTTATTTATTTATTTATTTATTTATTTATTTATTTATTCTTGTTTCAGAACTTTTGTTTGTTTATTCACTCATTTTTGTGGCTGGCTCAGCCCACCCGGAGGGCAGGGCTGGCGCAGCATGTGGTGCCGGGGATCGAACCGCGGTCCCTGAAGCCGCCCAAGCTTTCCCAAGCAGGCACTTTAGACCATTGAGCCATCCCGCCGGGCCCCCCAAGCAGCACTTTAGTAAGCAGTAATACAATATTCCTGACTTCCCTTTATTGTGGATATTCAAATTAGATTTCAATAGAAAAAAGCTTCTCTGGGCAGAGATATGTTGCTGTAGTGTTGGCAGCTGGATTCCGAGATCTTAGAACAGTGCCAAGCACAAGGTAGGTATGCAATAAATATGGCTGCAAGTCAACCCTAGGCGTCAGAGCATTAATATATACTCTTTATCTGTCAGATGTGTTTTGACACATCAGCCTACTGATAGAGACGTTGTCCTCAGGCTCTGCCTCAGGAAGTGTTCCATTTCCTTATTAGGAATTGTGCACTCTCCACTGTGAGGGCTCTGGGTCCCCAATCTCACGTGGCTGGAGAGAGTATTCACACAGGATCTCCTGACTCCTCCTACCCAGAGTCTAGAATTTCCCTACAGGTTTGACAGAGACACTTGGGATGATTTTCTTTCTCATTGGCTTCTTTGTGTAGCTGCACTGCTAGGACGCAGCCCAAAGGCAGGAGCCAGAATGGAATTTGCATAATCAGGCAGGATAATCAGACGGCCCACCATTGGAGCAGCAGCGCAAATGTGAAAAGCAGTAATAGCACATGCCGTTGGTTACGCAAGAGGCGTCTTATTTCCGTCATCCTAGAGGCAACAACAGCTGCTGAAGTTGGAGGAGGAAAAGATTCGTTGGAAACCATGGAACAAATCTATCTCTGGGTAACATTTTGACTCATGGGTTTGGATATAATGATGCCTTACTCCAGCTTTATTCCTAGCAAACAATAGAGATATTGGTGGTATGACTCAGAAAGCTGAGTCAGTCAAGCACTAGTTTTGTTGTTGTTTTTTTGTTTGGTTATTTATTTTTCTGGCCGGCTCAGCCTGCCCTGAGGGCAGGGCTGGTGCAGCATGTGGTGCCGGTGATGGAACCGCGGTCCCTGCAGCCGCCCAAGCTTTCCTAAGCAGGTGCTTTAGACCACTGAGCCATCCTGCTAGGCCCCTCAAGCACTAGTTTTGAACATGCAGCTTTTTAGCTAATATGAGAAAAACATATCCCTTCAGAATAAGGCATGGGGGTAAATTACCCTTTATATGTCCTGAAACGAATCAGTAGCTCAGATTTTGAGGACAGAAGCAGTGAAAGCGAAGGTACACGTGCAGATGTTTATGTGGAAATAGACAGCTGCTAAGTATGTGTGCAGACTGTGCGAGCTTTATTTCTCTGTGATAAAACAGAGATAAAGAGGGAAGAATGTTTGGTCTTGGCTCAGGGCTGCACAAGTTTCACCTTTCAGCCGGTGCTCAGCTGGCTCCATTGTTTCTGGGCCTGGGCTGAAGCAGCTGCAGGGTGGGGACTGTGGTAGTGGAGTAACACTTGCTTTTCACCTCCTGATAGTGGGGAGGCGAAAAAAGAAACAACTACAGACACAACACAGCCTTCACTGGCTCGCTCCGGTGTTTTCTTCCTTCCACTAAGCCTCACGCCTGTAGGCCCCACCTCCTTCCAAAGCCCCTTCAGGAACCAATCCTTCACAGGACTCACCTACGCATGGGGCCCGAGTCCTCACAACCTCCCGAAGGCCCTGTTGCAAACACCGCAGGACTGAGCACCATGCGCTTTACGTACGAGCTTTTGAGGGCCATGGTAGCCTTGACTGTGATACACATATGCCGCTGTGAGCCATGTACAAATACGGCTACTGAGGTGAGGCTTCCCAGCCCTCTTCACATTTGAAGTCAGATTGTGGCTTATTTTGGTGTGACATCTCTGTGGACACCTCACAAACACACACGCACACACACAGCATCGTTTATTGTATTTCCATTCCGTAGAGCTGAAATATAACATGAACGTTATATGTGAATCATGTTGAGGTGAATTTGCCTTCATTGAGAGAGTAGCCTTAAAATGAGTTGGCGAAATGTTTTCTAAAACTCAACAAATCAGTATGTTCAGCTTTGCAGACCATAGGCCCTCTTGAAAACTCTTCAGCGTCGTTGGCATCGTCGAGGTAACCAGCAGGCAGCTGTACATCCTTGTGTAGTGCGTGTCATATTACAGTAAAACTTTGTTGTAGACACAGTGGCAGACTGATCCTGAGAGAAGTAACAGATTGACTTGAATTTATTCACATTTGCTGGAAAAGACTAGAGGCATTGCTGAGGGCAGCTTTTCACAGGGGAGAAAGCAAACAGAGAGGAGCAGTGAAGGAAGCTCTCCATAGCAGTCATATATATGCAGAAGGAGCCAGCCCTGCTGTGTCCCTAAGGGGCACCCAGATGACTGAAAATGACTGAAATTGTTCATACCATCCCTAAAAACCTGAAAACAGCCAGCTAAACTAATGTTTTAGTAACCCTGAAAGTATTATCTTAATTTGAACTCTGTCCTTAACATTTGGCAAATATTCAAATATCTAAATATCTTATATTTGCAAAAAGTATAAAAAAACGTTAATTGTTTTTGTTTTTGTCTTTTGGTGGGACCAGGGTTCAAACTCATTACCTTGCACTTGCCGAGCAGGCACTTGTGCCACGGAGCTATCTCCCTGGCCCCGCATTGTTATTTTTTGCAATGATGAATTTTAAGGTTTTTTTGTAGCATTGGAACTTTACTTGGAGAAATTTTAATTTTAAAAATGACATTTTTTAATACCTATTTTCAAAAGGCAGAGAACCTCAAGACGCTGCAGTTAGTGGCTGTATAGTAACACCCCTTCATGGAAGAATACAGTTATGATTTTTTCCTTTCTTTTGCTATTAATAACAAATAACAGTGAGACAGCTTGACGACACATTAGTAGGACAGCCACACTAATTAATACAATGCACATCGTTGTCTTCATAGTAGTTGTTCCGAGAGTTATATTTTGACAGTCACTCTTAGACCCATTTTCATAAACTCCGTGCATAACTCAAGATTACAGTCAGTAGCTCCTTATCTGAAATATAGCAGAGGAAATAAATATGACGTGTGTCTTAGACA
>PVJA010011116.1:0-55572 GCA_004027025.1 Myocastor coypus | reverse complement strand
GGGATTATGGGTTTTAGTACTGATGGGATTATGGGTGGAAGTACTTCTGGGATTATGGGTGTAGCCTAGGGCGGGAGCTAAGGCGGAGAGCCTGAATGTAATATAAAGAGAGACAGAGAGACAGACTAGAGCTCTAGCTGTTGCTGTTGCTCTGCTGCCGTGTTGGTTGGCTACCTCTGCCACCATTTTGTTGCTGTTCCACCGCCACAAACTGTGAGCTAAATAAACATTTCCTTCCTGGAGCTGGGGAGATAGCTCCGAGGCACAAGTGCCTGCTGGGCAAGTGCAAGGTCGTGAGTTTGAACCCCAGTCCCACAAAAAAAAAAAAAAAAAAACATTTCCTTCCTTCATTTTGAGTGTTGGGTATTTGTCCCAGCAACGAGCAAAAAGTAACTAATACACTAGCAAATGTGAGGACCTGGCTTCCATATCTAGTACCCCGTGTCTTGTGGGCCCCAGAACTCTAGGTGCACCCTGCTGGCCACTGAAGCCAGACATGGTAGTGCACATCTGTAATCCCAGCACTGGGGAGGCTGACATAGGAGGATCACTATGTCTGAGCTGTGTAGCAAACCCTATACCAAATAAATAGACAAATAAGTACATGATTTTTAAAAATTAAAGAAAGCAGATATATTCATATTTCCCTTAAATGAAGGGCATATAGGTTATAATTTATAAGCAGATAAAGCTTTTTATCATAATAAAATATATAATAGATAAATCTTCAATATTAGCAAGCCATTCATCCCACAATGTTTTTATTGAGGCAACCATCAGGAATTGAATGATCTCATGTCTCAAACACTGTTACAGGTAGGTATTCAGGATATAACTATGAATAAAAAAGCTTCCCATGAAGCTTTTGTTCTAGTGACAGAGATAATGTTAGATAAATAAAATAAATAAATAAAAAAGTCCCCATGAAGCTTATGTTCTAGTGACAGAGATAATGTTAGATAACATTACATGTTTCTAAGTTTAAATATATTAAATGGTAGGTGTTACAGAAAGATGAAAAAATAGAGGAGGGTAAGGAGGTACCAGGAAAAGATGGAAGGACAAGTTGGAGTATTTTAGATTTGGTGATCAGGGCAGGCTTTGTTGTTATTTGAACACAGGCTTGAAGGAAATGAGGAACTAAGTCAACAAGTAATTCATTTAAAGCTTGTCCCTTCCTCTTTTTCATTCTTATTATGCGTAGAGCTTCATTAATTTGAGTACTTAGAAGATATTTATATGTCTTTATAATATACACTTTTCCTTATGTTAAATAATAACAGTTTTTGTCTTTGTTGCAGGGCAAAATTATGAGCTGTTGTGGAATAGGTATTTGTGTTAGGCTTGAACCCATGTCTCTGTGACTCCACTCATGCTTTTTCTCCTGTTTTATATCTTTCTGACAGTATTATTTGGAAATAAGTGAAATACATCATCTTTATTTCATAGTATTCTTTAGTTGGACGTTGATATATTTTATCCCTCAAAATTTAAACTCCGGGATAATGTACAGGTGTCATTTGCCTTATGAAAGTCTACACAGGACTCACTGGCCTATTTTTGTTAAACTAGATCATGTTAAATCAGTAAGAAAGGAAAGTTCCTTTAAACTTTTCAGAAATATTTTAGTTATTTTGTTCAGTAATTTCTATTATTATGAATATGTAGGCTTGCTTCGACATTTCTAGCAAAAATCACATGAATCATTTCCTCTTTTTTTTATTGCTTAATTATTCCTTAGAAATTTTTTCAGGGTCCGGCAGGATGGCTCAGTGGTCTAAAGCGCCTGCTTACGAAAGCTTGGGCGGCTGCAGGGACCACAGTTCGATCCCCGGCACCACATGCTGTGCCAGCCCTGCCCTCAGGGCAGGCTGAGCCGGCTATAAAAATAAATAAACAAATAAACGAAAGTTCTGAAACAAGAAAAAAAAATAATAAAATAATTTTTAAAAAAGAAGAAAATTTTTCAGTTTTTTTTTCTTTGAACTTTGCTATCTGATTTTACTCATTGGTCAAGTTAACCCTGATAAAGAGCCTGAAAAGTCCTTAGTAAGGCCCACTGGTAAGAAAACAGATGTTCCTGGATATTTGTGTATGCTGACACCTGCTTAAGGCATACTGATATTTAAAAAACAAAGAGAACCCAGAATCAGTAAATCTTAGTTAAGCCATTAGAATTAAGGCCAATGTCTTTCCCAAACCAAAGTGTTTAACTCAAATTATTGAACTAGTAAAATTAATTTATTTCCCATCCTTTCTCTGGCCTTGAAATATTCTTGCTAAATACATTTTACTGAGATTTTTTTTAAGGAAGGAAGGACAGAAGGACGGAAGGACGGAAGGACGGAAGGAAGGAAGGAAGGAAGGAAGGAAGGAAGGAAGGAAAGAAAGAAAGAAAGAAAGAAAGAAAGAAAGAAAGAAAGAAAGCAGTCCTCCTTATCAACCATAAAGAGGAGAAAAAACAAAACAAAAAACCAGAAAAGTGGTAAATAGGCTATTGTATGAAATGGACAATGAGAAAAACCTAAAAATAACATTATTTAATGTATGTTGTCTGGTTTTGTTAGTGTGTTTCATTTACTAACAAATAACTACATGTTAGGGAGAGAGAGGCTATACAGTTTGCTGGATGAGAAATCTTAGGAGATTGTTATAAAGACCCTGAGTTGCTGTAATAATATTTGTATAGAAAACTGTCTGTTCCCTCTAAAGTTCCTTCACAAGAGAAATGTATGCATTTAGGGTCTTTAGAATTCATCTAATAGAGCATATGCTTTTAAGTAGGAAAAAGACAAGAATAGATGGGGAACTTTAGACAGAAAGTTAGCTTTCAGTGGTTGTAACAGCATCACTGCACTTGGATTAAAGCACCTGCAATCAAGCACAGGGGCCAGGGGTTTGATCCCTGGGCTTGCCATGCTGGTCCTGCCCCTAGGGCATGCTGAGACAGAAATTGGATGTGGTGGATCACTCCTGTAATCCCAGCTCTTGGGAGGCTGTAAACAGGTGGATTACTACAAGTCAGATTACAGTAGTGAGACCCTGAACACCCTCCTTCTCTAAAAATAGAAATGAACAAACAAACAAAAAACACCAGCGTTATTGATGGCTCTTTAGCCAAGATCTTCACTACAGCCATCTGCAGAGTTCCTGACTTGCAGGAAATTTATTCCCTGTGGCTGCTGGGCATTGAACAGAAGGCCTCTTGTATGCCAGGCAGGCACTCTTCTGTTGAGCTACACCTCTGATTCTCTCTAAAGAGAATTTCTCAGCACTATTTATACAGTCTGCCCAACAACTCTTGCCTATCAGTGTTAGTATTCTAGCTCTTTGGAAGCCTTATTCGTCCATGAATAAGAAGGTCATGATGCCCAAATAGAAATGCTTAGGAGAATATGCTCAGAGCTGTTTCTTCAAATGAATACACATACATGTGCTTTACATTCACTTGCATGAATATGGTGTTCAAAATCAAAATTGAGAAACCACATTGTATGTATTTTCAGTTGTAGCATCATTTTCTACAAAGTCATCAAATTTACTGTGTTGACAATCTTAAATGTTTTAGATTTTTATTATTAGATAACAGTACTGGTTTTTATTTTGTATCAACCTTGTTGTTTTATATACCAGTTGCATATTTAATAATATTCAGTTTACTAAGATATTTACCCACAGTAAAAATCATATTCTATCTGTCATGTAATAAAATAATGTGGTTTAACCCCATTTTTCAGGAGTAGAGTTTACTGGTAATATTTTAATATCATCAAGTTGTCTAACTTACACATGATAAATGCTGAGTCCTGAATGTGTTCCATTAATTTTTTTCATCTTAAAAAACATTGAAACAACTGTGATGATGCATGCCTGCAATCCTAGCACTTGGGAGGCTGAGACAAAGCTAAGACATCTATAGTCTTAGCACTCAGAAAGGCCAAGACAGGAGGATCACAAGTTAGAGCCTGACCAGAGTAACTTAGTGAGACTGTCAAAAAATAAGGGCAGAAGATGTGAGAAGGCTATGAGGTTCAGTCCTTCAAACCACCACCACCACCACCACCACCACAACAACAACAACAGACCCCAACCTGAAACAATTTCAAAGCTAAACAATAAAAATAACATTTTCTTGAAGTGTTCAAGAGTAAATTGCTCACATGATGTCCCATCATCTCCAAACACTCTAGTGTGTATTTCCTACACACAAGGAAATTCTCCTGTGTAACTATCTTGCAGTCCTCAAATTTGGAAAATTATGTTTCCTCATATTCCAGTTATATTGCACCATTTGTTCCAATAGAACCAGAGATATCCAGCTTATAATCATACATGGGACTTAGTTGTCCTGGGCCTTTAGTCTCTAATTTGGAGAAAGTTCCTTAGGCTTTCTTGGTATTCTTGAAGATCAGAGAGTGATTATTTTGTAGATTTCCCATGATTTGAAATTTTCTGACCTGTGATCATTACTAAATTCAGTAATTCAGGTTATGCATTTCCATCTCTGTCTCTGTCTTGGCCTCGTTGTGTATCTCAGGCTGGCCTTGAGCTCATGACCCTCTTGCCTTAGTTTCCAAAATGCTGGGATTACAGGAGTGTACCATGGTTCCCACTCCAGCTTATGCATCTTTTTTCCCCATAACATCTTGGTAATACTTATTTTATTGAAAGAATAAAAGTAGTTCATGAGATTTGGGTTTTGTTTCATTTTTCATAGGGTGCCATAGAGGCAACAGTGTATCTTTTCATTGCATCCTATTCTTATGTGATCTAGACCATTAGTGATGATGATGACTTTGATACCTTGATTATTATGTTCCTCTGTGTACTTATTAGTGTTGTTGTGTAATTAATAAATATTTTGAGGAGAATATTTTTAAAAGTATGTAAATATTCTGTTCTTTATTAACTATTGCATTCATTTGTGTTGATATGGATTTGTTGCTTATGTTAACCTCATATGTTATAGTTTGTGATGTTTATTTAGCATATATTATATTTTTTAAAATGTCTATCTTTTGTTACTATCAGAGCAAATAAATTAAGGCTTTAGTCTGTGTTGGATAAAATGTAATTTATTTGGGCCAACTCTACATAGTTTTTTTGTTTTTTGTTTTTTGTTTTTTTGCCTTTAGTAAATAATTAAAAACTGGTAATTTAAAAACTGGCTCAAATGTTAATATTGACAAAAAACGTACAATGTTAGTCTTATGCTTTTTGCTACCTCTAGAGTAATCATATATAGTAAATATAAACTCTAACTTATACCACTGTTCACTATTGCAATTAAAATTAACCTTAAGGCAAAAGTAAAGCAAGGGCAGCTGAAGAATGTGGCATTTCCTTCTGGGAAGCATATAAAAATGACAAGGGTCTGTATTGTAAAAAGACCCTATCTGGTACTCTCAGTATTTACTTTGGTTTTAATTATGTGATTTAATTTTTCAGGCATTTCTCTCATCTGTTCATAAGTCTAGTAATGGATCTATAGTATCTTATGTTCTAGAGAGCCTTGAAAGCATTGACTATTGAGATGGCTTCTCTAGTTACTTACATTCTCATTCTTCAGAAGTAAGGATTTTTTATCATTCTGATGAAACACATACAGTAGGAAATTCAAATGAAACTTATTTTATGAAATCCTTTTATTGTCTGTTTTCATTTAACCAGAGATTTTCCTTATTGGTGTTTGTGCAAATTAAGTGGAGAGTTGAAATAATTTCTAATGTAATTAGAACAATTCTTAATTGTTTTGCCAAAATGAAGTGTACTTGCATCTGGAGTTGAAAAGATATGTTAACTGGATTTTTTTAAATGTAATATATAATGTCTCTACTAAAATTACTTATTCATTTAGACAAGTGAGGCAGAGCTACCAAAAAATAAATATATATACTTGAATAGTTGGAAGCAGAAACTTGGGCAGTGTTTATTGTTTTAAAATGCCATTTCAGGTGACCAGAATCAGCTGACTTATTCTGTATGTGTTTTAAAATTATTGATTGCACACCTAAAGGATTATGTTTTCTCACTTTTTCACAAAAAATTAGTAAAATAAGGTACTACAGTTTGAGTGTTGATCATATTTACTCAGCTTAAGAATTGGGTAAATTTCAAAATAGTTGCTACATTTTATAAGCTGTTAAAACTATACTTTTTAAAGGAATTTATTTTAGAATTTTGCTATTGATAATTTTGCTTATTATATAGCAGACTGTTGAATAGAGTATCTGTGGTCATGTTCAGTTTTCTTTGATTATTTTGCTTATTAGAGTGATAGGCATATTTTTCTATGGTCATGTTGAAATTTCTTTGGTTAGACAGGTAATCTCAGCATTGGAGAGGCTGAGACAGGTAGGTCTTGAGTTTGAGGCCAGCCTGGGCTGCATGAGACTCTTGTCTCAAACCAACAACAACAAAAACTCTGTGGTTATTATCACTGCAATTTTTTCTTTTTCAAAATCACCTAACTGAATGTTTTCTGTGTTGTCTGACATTGTTGTATATGTTTAACTTGTTTTATGTAAACCTCACATCAGCCTTCTAGTTTCATATAATTGTTTTAAGTCTAAGGGAATTGAGTCACAGAAGAATTGTGCTCGTTTATTTATTCACTATTTATTGAGTTTCTAGGTGTTGTACTACTGATAAAACAGTAACACAAATAATTCTGCTACTCAATTTTAAGGAACTTGCCCAAAGCAGCCCCAATCCCTTCCAAAAGAGCTGGGGTTTGAATGTGGGCTGTCTGACTGCAGTTTGTGCTTCTTACACCTCCCTTTGCCCATAGCTGCATGCTTTCATTTCTTTCTTAACTCTTTGACTCCTTCTTTCTCTTCAGCATTTTAATGTATTTTCTCAAATTCATTTTCACGTTTGCCTTTTATGTTACATTTACATTCGTATACACTGAAGTGTATGTTACTCTGTAGTGTCTAGGAATATGGTTGTCTTTGTGTTGCTTTATGTCCAGTGGGCTGCCCCTTCCAGGTGCTGGTGGGCAGCGAGGCCCAGAGGGAAGAAAGATTGTTAGCTCATTGATGGTTAGGGAAAGAACTGAGTGCCCAAGGAGAGGGGTGGCAGAGAATCTGGTACGATGTCAGAACCCAGTCTGAGCAACAGAGTTGGGGAGTACCAACCCAGGGAATGAATAAGAGAGTACCCTAAGTCTCCTTGGATGGAGGAGATTGAAGAGTGGAACAGATTCATTTCCATTGAAGAGATTATAATGGTTTTGTTTATTGGAACTGTACTAAGTATTATGCAGCATTTATTGCTCCAGAATATCATGTGGCTAACTAAAATGGTACAGAAAGAGAGAGCAAGACAAAAATGCAACTGGATCAGAGTGACTTTATTTCTGATATAATTAGGGTTAAGAATCTTATATAAAAATGAGCATTTAAGGACTGGTTGAGTTGAGCTCAATTTAATCTTTCTATACTTTTTAAAAAATGCAAACATGAATATTTATCCATCTTTCTACTGTGTGTCAGGTACTGAGAATGTAAATGTAGTTGAGTCAATACCTTATCTAAGAGTCTGGAACTTGGTCAGACAGGCAAATGACATTTTGCAAGTTTTCTATAGTGTATAGACTAGGTAGGAAGCTACTAATTATAGTGTTTGGGTAGGTAGGCTCATTGTTGCAAATCTAATGGGATGGAGTTTAGAAAAGCTATGTCAAGCAAGGGAATGGCAGAGTTGAGGGCAGAGCTACAAGGAAAGGGATTACATAGGGTTAGGAAAAGCTCAGTGAGAGTTGAGTATAAAATGAGCCACATAAGGTGAACTTGGAGGCTAGGCTGGAAAATGGAGAGTGTAGTACTCAGGGCTTTAGTCTTTTATATATGTTTTAATTTACTTTATGCCTTAAAAGTCCTTTGTTTCCCCTGTCTTCTGTTTTGTTTTGTTTTGAGATAGGTTTTTGCTGTATAGTCCATACTAGTCGTCAACTCACTTTTTTTGCCCTGGCTGAGCAAACACTTGTCTTCCTAGATTTTAGCCTCATGAGTACTGGTATGGGTGTCATATGCTACTATGCCTGGCTTTAAAAGTCTCTTAGTCAGATTTATGAATAAAGTGTTTAATTTTGGAAGTGTTTAATCTCAAAGTGTTTAATTTTGCAAGACTATTATTAATGGTTCATACGTACACTAACAGCTTGTATAATACAGGCTTTAAACTTTTTATGTGCTCATTGTAAGTTGTATAAAAGATTACTTTAAAGATACTGTCTTTTATGAGAATGTAGCATACATTGAGAAAAGTACACATTTCTTATTTAGCAAGTGACTTCCTCAGAACTCAAGAAATGGACTATTGTCATCATCCTGAATGATCACTGATGCTTCCTACCTACTATCTCTATACAGTGTACTTCCATCCCAGAATAACCACCATCCTGATTCTGTTGTTAAAGATTAGTTCTTCCCTCTTTGAAGCTTTATATGAAAAACACTGTTATGTACTCTTTTGTGGTTAATTCCTCATGTTTGAGGTTACCTATGAGATTTATTCATGTTTTTGCATGTAGGATATTCCATATATAATTGTACTATGATGTTTTCTACTATTTATGGATGGTTATATTTCTGGTTGCCCCCCCCCCCAATTTCAAATAATGTGGCTAGAACATTCCTGTGCATATTTTATTGTATTTAAATATATGTATTTTTATTATTAATCTTGGCCAGAGAGATAGCTTAGTGTTCGAACACCTTCCCAGAGAGCACAACTCCAGTACCACCAAAGAAAAAGAAAAAAAGGTGAATATTTAGGAATGGAATGGAAGGGCCTGGTATTTTGTTCTTAATTTCCTTTATGGCTAGTGTTCATTTTGCTTTGGTTGTTTTTCTCTGTAACCAAGATTAAAAACTTTTATTGATTCTTTAGATGTCCATATATGAATAGGAGGATAAATGGCATAACAGTATTTTATCTGTGTTTTTACTGGGTTATCTCTCCCTCCTCCAGAACTTTGTAGTGTTTTTTTTTTTTTTTTTTTTTTTAAATGTATTCTGCAGAGTTCTTTGCTAGTTATGTGTGTTACATATATTTTTTTTCTGTGGCTTTTTTCCTTCCCCAACTTTCCTACTGGGGAATCTTCTGATGGCAGAGAGTCTCAGTTTTAGTGTATTTGAATATTTTTCTTTTCTTCCTCTTTGCATAACGTTTAAGAAATCTTTGCCTCTCTTTAATAAATGGTGCTGGAAAAACTGTCTCTCTACATGGTGAAAATTAAAACTTGATCCAGGTCTATGACCATACGCTAAACTAAAGTCAAAATGGATTAAATATATAAATATTAAAACAGAAACACTAAATCTCCTGGAAGAGAAAGTAGGAAATCTTGAGGACATTGGGTTAGGTAAACAGTTCATGGACAAAAACTAATGTGTACATGTAACACTTGAAAGAATCAACAACTGGGACCTCCTCTTGCTGAGTTTTTGCACGTCAAAAGAAATTACCAACAGAGTGAATAAACAACCCGCAAATATTGAGAAACTTTTAACTAATAAGTATTTAGACAAATGTCTTCTTTGTAGAATTTATAAAGAACTAAAAAAAAAGCATTGCAGTCCCAATATTCAAAGACTCAGTCCAGAAATGGGCATCTGAGATGAACACACATTTCTCAGAGGAAGAAATACTAGAAGCTTATAAATACATGAAGAAATGCTCCACACTGCTAGCCATCCATGAAATGCAAATTAAAGCAACAGTTAGATACCATTCACCCTAGAAAGAATGGCTATCATAAAGAAATTAGCCAACAACAAAAGTTGGAGAGGCTGTGAGGAAAAAAAGAACACTTCTCCACTGCTGGTGGGAATGCAGGTTGGTGCAACCATTATGGAAAGCAGTGTGGAGACTCCTTAAAAAAATTAGAACTGAAAATCCCATTCAATCCAGTTATCCCCCTACTGGGAATTTTCCCAGAAGAACTGAAAACATCATATCATAGTGATGTTTGTGTTCCTATGTTTATAGTAGCACAATTTCTGATAGCCAGATCTTGGAAATAACCAGGAATGTCCACTGTATGAAGAATGGTTGAAAAAGATGTGGTATTTTTATACAATGGAATATTACTCAGCTGTGAAGAACGATGAAGTCAAAGCTTTCATGTATAAGTGGATGTATCGTGAACATATACTAATAAGTAAAATAAATCAAACCTACCTGTGTAAACACCATATAATTTCCCTTATGTAAGAACTCAAAAGAAATAAAAATGGAAGGACATAACACAGTTAAATGGAAAGTGAGAACTTAAGGTTGAACAACAAAGAGACAGCAAGCAGGAAAGTTAGGAAACATGGCAAGGGCAAAACAATGCACGTATATGCACAGGATGAATTAGACAGTGGTCCTAAGAATCTCCAACAGGTTTTGACACTTAGGATAGCAATATGTAATACTAAAACCATGCTTGAAATGCCTGTCATTCTGGTCTTTTAGATGTGTACTGCTTTTAATGTCATTTCAATTATTGCTATACTCTCAGGTAAATGTTTGCTATTTTTTTAAGGGTATTAAAAGAGAATAAGAGACAAAAATGCCATAAGATTAACCTACTATAATTCTATATATGGTTAGATTTCTAAATTGCTGTGTAAAAATGTGCAGTTTTTTTTTTTTTTAGCACATTCTATAGAGATTTATTAGAATACCAGTGATTGATGGAAAATACCAGCTCCATGTTAAGTTTAAGGTATTTGATATTCAGAAAGACAGTGATGATAACTAAACTTCTCTTCTGGAAGGCTAACAACTTAAGTTTGCAGGCCAAAAAATTAAAGAAAAAAAGGAGCTACAAGGATAGCCAATATTTTGGCCCTAGCCTTTCAAGGTAAGTGAGGACTCAGGACATAAGAGAGCCTGTACTGTAATATCCTATGACTCAGTGGTGTCCCAAATTTTCTGTTCAAGGTGATTATGGGGCCACAGATGAAAGGGATCGACAAGGTATAGTGTGCCTAAGGGGAGTCTCCTAGAGGGAAAATATTCTTTCAGACTGTCACAGAGTGTAAACTGGTTAAGCAGTGTCCATGACTCATCCAGATGGTTGACACTGACAAAAGTTCTACAAAATCTGTACATGGTTTCAAGATAAATCCTGAGGGGCTTAACTGACCTTGTCAGATACAGAAGTTACTTGTTTTGTTATATTGGTCTTGCTGTAACTTGGCCTTAACCATCTAGCAGAAAAGTTTAACCATGAGGCATGAAAAGTAAAGCCAGATAAGCATGCTGAGCTATGAAAGGCTCAAGTCAACCACTTCCAACAATGCCAGTTCTGCTAATCACTCACTACTATTATGGAATATTGAACTATGCATACAACTACTTTCTCTTTGCTCAATGAGAAAAAAATATTTGTGCCAATAGTGTTTAGAAAAGTTATCATGTCTGCATCTTGTACTCTGATCAACTACTATGGAGACAACAGTATGCGTTGCATTAATTATTGTGGCTGTCCTACTAACATGTTTTGAAGCTGTCTCATTGTGATTTCTTATTAAAAGTAATAAAATTATATAAAAAAGAAATCTTTACCTGTGTTATCTTCATGAAGACATATTCCTGTATTAGATTCTTTACTTCTATTCATATGCATAGCCAGTGTGGTCTTTTTTTATAGTTTCAAGTAAGATATATAACATTTCAAAGTGTTATATCTAGTTATCTCTTCTGCACTTCAAAATAACTTTAATTGCTCTCTTTTAATAGAAATAATGGTTGTTTTGATTGTGTTGTAGTAGTCCAAATGCTGTATATATATGTTTTTCTGATTTTCATAGGTAGAAAATGGTTATAGCAGTGCAGTTGATACTTTTAGTATAACTTGTTAATTGATTATTCTTTTGTTATTTGTATTGGTCCTAACACTTCAAGAAAACATTTTTCCTCTGACAGATGATTGTAAGATAATATTGTTAGACAATAAAAAGATTATGAGGATTTTATGGCATACTGTATGTACATTACTTGCTGGAGTTAGGATATATAAATGTTTACAGTGTTGAAATTACACCTTTGAGAGGATTAACTTGACATGTGTTTGAAAATCCATAATTTCCTATTTATCTAAATAGAACTTTGTCTTCAGATCTTAATATATTCTTAAACACTAAAGCTCTTAAATACCGTTTTGTTTTCCCTATAAATTTGTTTGGGATTATGAGTATTGCCTAAAGGAGATAAGATAGAATTTATTTGATGACACTTCAAGAGATAAGCATGAGAGGAATGCTTAATTCAACAGGGGTTAATATAAAATAGCATGTTATTTGCTCAGAAGTTAGCTTCTTACTTAATCTCCTTATAAATAAACAGATTTCTTCTCACTGTGTTTAATAATGAAATCTTCTGGTTTAATGTAAGATGAACATATTAATTGGATTTTCCTTTTTAAAGTTAATCTTTAGGGGTAATTAAATGTGATCACAAAATAATTTTCTGTTATGTGAAAGGAAAATTTCACATTTTATTACATAGTTTTGGCAAAAATAAGAGGAAATAGTGATGGTGACCTAGATTCTTATTAGTCTCACCTCCTGTTCTGTCTCCTCCCCCTGTCTTGTCTTCCCCCACTCTCCTCTCCTCTTTGAAGTAAGGTCTCAGGTAACCTCCTGAGTAACCAGGATTACAAATATATGCCACCAACCATGGATGAAGTGAGACTTATGTCCCTGTATATTTCTAAAACACAAAGTTAAGAGAATGCTCTACAATTTTAAGTAAATTTCAGTTAAGTAAATTTTATTTGTGTGCACTGAGTATTTGTTCTAAGTCTTATGATTCCTGGAGTGAAGATCTATCCCTCCATCATGCAGTTTATAAATTACAGGAGATTAAGATGTTGATGCATGTTAATTATTTTGAGGTAAATGTTTAGAAACGGTTAACAGTGATTTATTCCAGTATACTGTGCAGGCAGAAAGGGAAAGTGAGTCCAGTGCAGTAAAGATGAGTCCAGCCATGTAGTACAACACGTGAGGATGGCTCCAGCATGTATTCATTATTAGAGACAAAAGCCATTTTGTCTTCATGTCAGGATTGGAGAGATTTCCTCCAACTTAACTTGAAAGCTGAGGGAAAGGCCCAGGTAAAACCAAAGATGTGGGTGAGTGGAGGCTGATAAATAGCAGTTGACTGAATGGAAAGCACTCATTCTTCTCAGGCCAAGGTTAAAACTTAGTCATGACAAAAACTTAATAGTGCTGTTTTAAATTTATTTCTCAATTAACAATAGTAAATGTAGAAAGTAACAAAACTTCTTTTGGACATTAGCATAAAAATGGATGGGTTTATCATAGAGTCTTAGAAAAAGTTTAGTGCTTGTCTTTAATCATTATAATGTATGTAATTTTGTATCCAATGCTAGTAAGAAGTTTTTCTTAGTTCCTAAAAATATAAACTGTTTTAAATTAGTGTTTTTGTGTGTTTGAGAGACAAGCTGTATAATATAATAAGCTTAATTAGTTGTAAAGACAGTATATATTAGTTTATTAGCTACATTGTGTTCCATAGTCTCTATTGCATTTATATTTTAGATAATTGAGATACTGTCTTTTGTATCTAGTTTATCATTTCGGGCTATCTTATACAAATTGAATTTTCTTACCACTGTTCAGTTTTATAAAAATTTCTAGTAATTTCAGTTATTTTGTTTAGACTTTTAAGTATCCACTATGTATTCATCATTGGAGAAAGTCTTCTGCAAATACAAAGTGAATGACATGATTCTTATTCCTGAATCTCACAAAAGTTAGAAAGGTTAATTGTTTTAGCACGTTGTGAATCATGCCTTAAATATATATCTGGTGTTATGGGAAAACTGATGAGGCAAAGAGAGGTTGGACTTTGAGGGATGGGTAAATAGTGGCTTTGTGATTTAAAAGTAGATTTTAGATTTTTGTTTTATTAGAATAATGAAAGGTTGAATTTTATTATTATAGATATAACAAATCTAAAGAAATTGTTTCCCATCAACTTTCCAGATTCAGAAGTATTTTGTTAGGAGGTTTGAATAATTTTTAGTAAATTTTTCATAAAAGGGATTTGATCAAAACTGAGGAAGTTTTAAAACAAATATACTAGTGGTTTAGACTTTTTAAAATTTTTTAAATATACTTTTGATATAATCTTTTTATGATGTATACTTTTTATGAAAAATTTCAGAATTACTTATTTGTTTAGAATTTTATTTTATTTTATTTTATTTTTTCTTGTTTCAGAACTTTTGTTTGTTTGTTTACTTATTTTTTTATGACCAGCTCAGCCTGCCCTGAGGGCAGGGCTGACACAGCATGTGGTGCCAGGGATCAAACCGTGGTCTCTGCAGCCACCTAAGCTTTCCTAAGCATGTGCTTTAGACCACTGAGCCATCCTGCCGGGCCAATTTTCAGAATTTTGTTTGCTTTTTATGTATTATGTGTATATTGCTTTATTATTGACTGAAGACCTTTTTCCCCCTTAATCGCTGCCAGGTTTTATCAAAGCTGATGGATTATAATATATAGATACATTTTTCACTTTCTTTTTTCCCGTCTTTGACACTAGCCATCAGATTAGAGTCAGTTCTAATCCAGTATGGTCTCATAATTGAAATTAAGAAAAAGTTTGATAAAAAATTCCCCTTTGTTGCCATTTAACTCACTTTTCTTGCCATTTTCTTTTTTATGTATTTATTACAGGCTCTATAGCATCTCAGTACAGAGATAGGACTTGTAGTGATCCTCCTGTTTACAGCCTCCCAAGAGCTAGGATTACAGGCAAGCACCACAATGCTCAGTCTCAGCGTGCCCAGCGGGCAAGGCCTGCACAGCATTGGGGATCAAACTCCAGCTCTTGTGCCTGCTTGTAAGCACTTTAATCTGCTGAGCTATTTGGCCAGCCCTACCTCTGTTTCCTTTAATCCATCTTTTATTTTCCTTTTTATTTGTACTTTGGATTGCTCAAATGAGAGAAACTGTTATGTCTCATTTATTTATTTCACCTAATATTTTGTTTTCAAGGTGTATCTATTTTCCTATAAACGTCCCAAATTTATCCTTTATAACTGAGTAATACTCTGTTATATATGTTTCACATTTTCTTTATCCTTTCGTCTATTGATAGACATATAGGCTGTTTCCAAGATAGGCCGGACCCTTCCCTCCCTCCCTCCCTCCTTCGCTCCCACTTGCTCTCTCTCTCTCTCTCTCTCATAGACGAACATTGAAATGTGAAAGATATAAGATATAGGCAAAATAAATTTTAGGGAAGTATTTCTGAAATGAATACACAGCATAGATTAATAATAGATTGCATTGTAAATATTTACAAACTTAAATGAATATAACAATAAACTGTCTAAAATAAAAATGAACAAGAAATAATTTACAGATCAGTCATATAATAATAGTTCACACTGTGCCAAAATCAAGAAACTTATATTCATATAATTAGGATTCTCAAAGTAGAAAGGGGTAGGCAATAGTTAAAGATTTAAAATTTCTAAATTTAGTTGAAATATCAACCCATTTCCGAGAAAAACAAACCTTTTGACCAAGAAATATGAATAAAATCTTTCCACAGTACACAACTATGAAATTGCCCAAAACTACTTGTAAAGAAAAAAAATCATTAAAAGCATATACATTAAAAATATTAGCTATGGAGGAGCAAAATTAAATAGCATCTTATTCTGTATTGGAGAAAAAAAAAAGAGCAAATGAGTAAGAAACCAGTTAATTCAAAGAACTGAAAAAAAAACTGTCCTCATTGAATTTTATATTTAGGAAACATCTTTGAAAACTAAAAGTAAAATATATTCCAGTTATACAAACTCAGAATACTCTATTATCTCCAGACATAGCATATAGAAAATAACAAAGACCATAATCCAGAAGGCAAGAAAAGTTGCTGTATAGTCCTGATTAAAGAATACAGAACTCTCAAAATAGTAGCTATGCAGGACTATGTAAAATATAATTATATTAGATGAACCCATTTAAAAGGTTGCTGAAGATTTCTACAAAACAATATCAATCTTATGGCATGTTACGTACATATTTTTCGTGTGTGTGTGTGTGTGTGTGTGTGTAAAAGACAAAGATGTAATATAAAGTCAATGGAAAGTGAAAATATATTTTTAAAATTTCTAATACTAGAAAATATCATACCATGTCTTATAAGTAGATGTAAATCAAAGATACAGTATAAATCCTAAAAAATTAAGATTAAACACTATTCAGAAAGTCAATTAAATATTAATTAAAAATTAAATATTTTAAGACATTGTTCCAAAATTCAAATCAAATTGTGAGTCCAACTAAGAGGCCAAAATGTTGTGTATCATATATATGAATCTGTGATCAATTCAGAGTACTTGTGTAGTATTTGAGTAGACTAATGTATACAAAAATAGCAACTAAGAAAAGTTTTCATGATAGTATAGAATTACTAAGAATCCAATATAACATAAAGACTGGAATGGCAAATATATGACCAGAACTTCTGACAGTTTGGGGATTGCACAAAGTTCTAATATGTCGTGAACATGGACAGTGTCCATGATGTTTACTGGTGACCAGGTATCACCTGTGGGACTGAACTACTGGTATTCCTTTGACATCCGCTCTATAGACCCAGACAGAATCATAACCCATAGGTGAAGGAGAAGTCCATTTGTAGAATATCCTGATGGAAATATGTTGCTGTTGTATACAAAAGAATAATTGAAAAACTGCTGTTATATACCTCTTTTTCTCTTGTGTTTAATTATTTGTCCTATTTGGTGGGTTCTTGCCATCCTCCTTCATAGAGCTGTGATCAGTTTGAACCCTGTTTAGAATATCTTTTAGTAGCTTATGTAGGGTTGGCTTTGTCTTCATGAAATTCTTTAGTTGTTCATTGTCCTGGAAGTATTTCACTTCTCCCTTAAACTTGAAAGTGTTTCAGGGTATATCAGTCTGGGCTGGAATTTGTTTTCTTGCAAGACCTGAAGAACTTTGCACCATGCTCTTCTTAATGGTTTGTAAAGAGAAAACTGCCATTATTCTGATAGGTTTTCCTTGAAATGTGATGTTTGTTTTCTCTAGTGGCTTTCAGTATACTATTCCTATGCTGAATTCTTGGGATCTTGATTATTATATGTCTGGGTGTGTTTTTAATTGGGTTGATGTTATTTGGAGTTCTATATAGTTTGTTTACCTGAATGACAGTTTGTGTTTCCATATTTGGGAAGTTTTCTGATATTCTGCCAGTATTCTTTTTTATATCATTTGTATTGACTACTTTCTCATTGATGTCTGTGCCTTATGTTGTTCATCGTTGCATCATCTCGCAGATGTTGAGTTATTTTTTTCTGCTCCTACTTGTTTCTGAGAGATCTTTTCTTACCTTTTCACTAGCTGCAACAGTGTCTTCAAGGTCTGAAAGTCTATATTTTCACTTTCATTCAAACAGTTTTGCCAGCTTGTGATTGAGGTTTTTAGTTTCCTGTATAACACTTTGAATCTGCTTCGTGCATTCTGTTTCTTTTCTATAATGTTCATTCAAGGATTCCATCATTTTTCTATTCTCTATTTCTTATCATTGTCTTCTTTAGAAGCACTTAGTACTTCTTCCACTGTAATTACCGTTTCTTCTTTTACTTCAAGATCATTTATGATACAATTTCCTCCATTTCCTTTTTGCAGGTGTTTCTTTACTTAAGATGCTATTTTTTCAGAGATATCAGGTGTGTGATTTCCAATTTCTTCTATACTATTGTTTTTTGCATTTATTCTAGATGGGCTTGGGGCCTTAGAATGCATTTTGCTCCTTTTCTTTTTCATTTTATTTAACACTGTCTTCTGACCTTTGGTGTAGAGTTCTTACCTTAGCACCAGCTCCAGATCTATCAACTTGTCCAGGTTGGTGTGGCTTGGAACTGGTGGCTATGCTCCACTTCTTCCTGCTGCAGCCCTTGGAGATGAACCCACTGTGCCACTCTAGCGAGATATTCTGCTGGGTGGGCCTTGCCTCTAGCCTTTCTGTAGGGAGTTCTGCTGCAGGTTTCCACCCAGGGCCTATCTGATGGATGAAGTTCCACTCACATGAAGGGCTGGGGTGCTGGGTTAAATGTGTTTCTGGTGTGCCCCAGGTGGTCTCACACACACCAGGTTTGCATGCTGGCTCGAAGGAGTTTCAGGTGGACCCTGGGCAGTTCCACTTACTTGCAGGACGTGATCTCTGGCTCAAATGAGGCTCTCATGGGCCCCGGGCAGTCTGACTCACATGCCAGACCTGGGGACTCGGTCAAATGAGTTTCAGGTGTGTACCAGGTAATCTGACTCATATGGGACCTGGGTCCAGTGAGTTTCAGGTGGGCCCTGGGAGGTCCCACTCACATGCCAGGCCTGGACTCTAGCTCAAATCTCACTGTTTTTGATAAGCCTTCAGAAAGATAAGAAAGGACTTGCAGAAATTGTTGAGAAGTTCGGAAGAATGATAAGTGTATTTGAAGTGAAAAGGATAATTTTGAGGGGAATTAATGGCAATATATCTTTACAGTCAAAACTTTAAACCAATTTAAATATTCACTGTATATCTTTAGTCACCCCACATACATCTGCAAAGATCTTTCTTTGCATGTAAAGTCATGTTCATAGGTACCATAAGCAAGAACTTAGTCATTCCTTTTTTTGAGCTACATTTCAGCTGACAACAGGGCATGTGGTACTGCCCACATTACTGAGAGTAGAACCATGAGAACTAATGTTTTTGTTCTCTGGGCAGACAATAATGGCAGTTAGATTCAGAGTGTTAAGTAGAACTCCTAAGATTTACTTTAGATGATGAGGGAGTAGGTTGTGCACTAGCTTTTCTACTTCTATGTAAACATAGTTGCTAATTCCACAGTGATGACCTTTAGTACATTTATGTAAATAATTAAAGATTATTAGCAATTTTCAGCACATTTCCTACATTTTTATATCATATTTTAAATCTGTATGTTAGTTAAATGAATATGTATACCAAATAATGTTAGGTTCAGTGTTTTAGAACTAATATACAGATCTTGTATTCTTATGTTGATATTGTAGTTTATTTTTCAATTGGTTGATTTAATTGATTGATGCTATTTCTATTTCAAATTGCAAGCAGGCAACAAAAATATATAGCATTGTGTATTTTTAGTAACTTGAATTTCCAGGGATATTATACTTTTTTCTTCTGGAGCATTTGACTTTGACATTTTAAAATTAGAAAACCAAATTATGTCTAGCAATCTGTTCAGAACTCTACTGGCAAGATAAATCAGGTGTTACTCACTGCTCTAAGTGAGTTTTATTGTAAATATAATGCTCTTATTGCATTGCATTCAAAATTCATTATGGCAGTACTGAACAAAGGTAATATGTATTATAAATATTTAACCATTGAATTAAAAATTAAAATACAAAGAAAATTAGACTAAGTTAGATCAAAAGTCAGCAACAAGTAGATTTTTGTCTCTAAAGTCTGGTCTACCCAAAACTTCAGATTGTGACCTCAAGGTCTCTGCAGGTACTTGAGATGAGGTCATACTGGTGTACATGTGGACCTTTAATCCAGTGATGTCTTCTAATAGGAGGAGATGAGGAAACATAGAGATATACACACTGAAGTTTTGTGAAAAAAAAAAAAAAAAAGAGGCAGAGATTGGATTATGCCTCTATAAGCAGAGTCAAAGTTATTTGTAACTACTCAGTATAAAAAAAGGGAAGGGACAGTTTTCTCCCCCAGGAGGCTCCAAATGGAACTCATACCCATCATTACTTTGATTTTAAGTTTCTATACTCCAGAACATGAGGAGAATAAGTTTTGTTTAATCATTTGTTTGCCATTTTGTAGTGTATTACAAGAGTGCACTGTGCTGTCTGTGAGAAGTGTGCTCACATTACATCCTCTGCCCTTGTGACAGGCAGCGTGTTCCATCTTGCTTAGATGCCAGAAGAATGGGAAGCTTACACCCAACTTGTGAATATTGGTGATCTCACTACTGGGAGTTTGTGCACAGGTTATGGCAAAGAGTTTATTTCACTTGCACCAAGGATAAAATTTAAAGTTGAATGTAATATCAGGGAAATTTTACCTACTGCAACAATTAGCAGTACAAATGTAATGGTTTACTATAATACACGGTGTTGTTGTTTTTATGACCATGTTTATTGCTAATGTTTTTAGTCAAGTAGCTCCATTTCAATTGACTCAGGAATGTAGACTTGTGCTGCTGTGTAGCCCACCCATCGCCTAGCACCCTTTCAGAATCTTTTGGATCAACTTCATCTAACTAGTCAGGAGTAAAGGGTATGTGGTATATGTACTGCTGCTCACATTTTCTTGACCAGAACTAGTTTTAACACTCCAGCTGAATTCCAAAAGAAGGAAAGAAGTGTGATTATTTTTTATGTCCAGAAAGATAAAGTGGACTTGCTGAACATTTAGTTTCTACCAAAATAGCATGTCTTAATTATATGCTCAGGTGAAAATCATTTAAATATATTTTTGCCTTATGAACTTTTTATTATTTTGGATGTGAGACTTAAATATTTAGGTGTCCATTCTAAATCATTCCTCTCAGACTCCCTGCTTTGTTTTGAGTAATGACAATTTATAATTTGTTGCCCTACAAAAATTAAAACTTCCCTTTGGTAATTCAGAATTAAGAGGTGTGATCTCAAATGATATGTTGTTACACTAATGATTTTGTAAATTTCTTATTCTTCTTGGTTTAATTTCTATTATCTTGTCCACTTTCTGTGTTCATGTATATGTTTTTATTTCATCATAAGTATATTTTATGATGAAAATAGTAAGAGGCTAGATTTGTATAACTAAATGTATGTATATTCTGTTAGATGATTTTCATTTTCCAATTGAAAATACTCCTTTTTCCTTTAAAACAGAACAAAACACCTCCCTTTGAGGAATAGAAGTTTGAAATAATATGGATGATAGTTCTAGGCAAATGTTCTCTCCAATTATGTAAACTAAAGGTTATTGGAGGTTGGAAAGACTTGTTTTGAGCCATTTGAACCTCCCTCCTCATGTTGCTATAAATTATAGCATTTAATTTGCTGTATAGTTGAGAAGTAGCTTTCTTTTTAAATGGAATTTATTTTTTAATAGATACTTATTGAGCCTTTATTGTATTCCATAGATGGAGCTTTGGACTTGAATATAAAATGTTCTTTAGAGTAGACCAGATGTTAAACATATAATGGGTCCTATAAGCCAAAGGATGAGATTAGAAGAATTCCAAAGTTTAGGAAGACTAGATTTATGAGCTAATAGAACCCTTGGAAGTCCGGAAGACTTACTTGTGCATAAAGATTTGTCCAGTTAAATAAGATTCCTAGATCTGATAGACCAGTGATTCTCAACCTGTGGGTTGCGACCCTGGCAGGGGTTGAATGACCAAAACACAGGGGTTGCCTAAAGCCATCTAAAATCGTAACTGTAGCAAAATTACAGTTTTGAAGTAGCCACCAAAATTATTTTTTGGCTTGGGGTCACTGCAACATGAGGAACGTGCGGGGTCATGGGATTAGAAAGGTTGAGAACCATTGTGATAGACTGTTAAATGTGCTTTATGGTAGCAAGCATAACAAAACCCATATGTAATTATGTCTGTTTTCATTATAGTTGTTTAGAAGTACTTTTCAAAAATGTATGTGCTCTTGCTCTTTATGATCATAATCAGCAATGAGTGGCAGAATAAGCTCTTTCCTTTTTCTTATTAGATGAAAAATGTTGTTTTGGTGTTTGAGAATGGAGAGGAAAACGATATAGAATACTATGTAAAGTTAGAATGCTTTTTGTTTAAATAAAAATACAAAATTGTTCCACAAAAACTACAATCTTTCTCCATTTTCTTTCTTAGGTACATTTCTCATAGCCATTCTATAAAGAACAGAGGCTGGTTATCAACAACATGAAACCTCCTTCCATTACTGTAGTAAAGTGGCTTAGTTTGTTGTTTTTTCTTTCATGTGTTCTTAACTTGTCAAAAAAGCTACTCATGCCCGTAAGGGAAATATTTAGTAGTGGAAGCATGCTTATTTTTCCTCATATTGATTTATAGCTCATATGAAACTTCTGGGTAGAAAGAACTGGTAACATTAAATAGGGATCTAAGAGTCATTAAAAAAACACATTATTTTATGTAGCCATTCATAGAATGAAAAAATCAGAAGCAGTCATCAGCTTTGAGGACAGTAGAATAAATCATTAAGACATAAAAACTGGTAACTTGGATAAGTGTATAATATAATTTGAAGTACATAAAACAGGACATTTCATTTTTATTTTTTATTTTGAATTTTTAATTTATTTTAATGAGAAAAACAAAAAATAACAATGAAACAGTTTTGAAACAAGTTAGTAGGATGGTTACAATAACTAATACCATGCATATTGTTGTCTTCATACTAGTTATTCAGAGGGCAAGATGTAGGCATTATAGTTTGTCTAAACAATATTAGTACAAACATTTATTCTCACTGAACTAAGACAAAGTAGCTATACATCTATCCTAACTCTCTTGTGCATACATATATATACACCCTATAGAATCAGACAGAAACATGACCTATAGGATGCAGGAGAAGTCCATTTGTAGAATATGCTGATGGACATTCTGCTGCTGTATATAAAAGAATAGTTGAAAGACTACTGTTGTATACCTCTTTTTCTCTTGTGTTTAATTGTTTGCCCTATTTGGTGGGTTCTTTCCATTCTCCTTCATGGAGTTGTGGTCGTTTGGGTCCCTCTCTAAGATATATTTTAGTAAGCTGTGTGGGATTGGCTTTATCATCATGAAATTTTTTAGCTGTTTTTGTCCTTGAAGTATTTCACTTCTCCATTGAACTTGAAAGAGAGTTTTGCAGTGTATAGCATTCTGTGTTAGAATTTATTTTCTTGCAAGACTTGAAGTACTTTGCTCCATGCTCTTCTTTCTTCTCTCTCTCTCTCTCTCTCTTTTTCTTTCTGTTTTTTCATATTGTTGTCCTGTTAGTTATACAGAGCACAGGGTGCAGGTGTTACAATTTTTCAAATTATTATTGTTACAACAAGATTTTTCTCATTGAAGAGAAAGTAGTTGTATACATAATCCAATATTCAATAATCACAGTGGGTTATTGGTAAAACTGTCAATTTTGGAAGCTGTTGATTTAAGCCTTTTACAACTCAGCATTCTAATCTAGCTTTCCATTTTATGCCTTGTGGTTAAATTTCTCTGCTTGGTGGTTAAGGGCAAGTTTATGCACGACCTGTATAGCAAGAGATGTAACTTTTGTATCTCTCAAGGTCAATGAAATCTCCTCAGGATTCACTTTGGAACCATGTACAGTGTTTTGTAGAACTTTTGGAAGTGTCAGCCATCTGGATGAGTCACGGCCATTGCTTGATCAATTAGCTCTGTGTAAAAGCTGAGAGAATATTTGTTTCTCTGAGTGACTCTCCTTTCACACACTATATATCTCCAGTCCTTTTCCTGTGTAGTCCCATAATCTCCTTGAACAGAAAATTTGGGAAACCACTGAGTTACAGGATGTTACAGCACAGGTTCTCTTACGTCCTGAGTCCTCACTGACCTTGAAGGGCTAGGGCCAAAATATTGCCTATCCTTGTAGCCCTTCTTTTTCTCTAATTTTTGGTCTGTAAACTTATATTCTTAACCCACCATAGAAAATCTTATTGATACTATTACTCTATAACATAAGTGCTTCAGCATGATATCATTGTCTTTCTGAGTATCAAACATCTTAGTCTTGAGTTGGTATTGGTTATTTTCTATCAATCATTGGTATTCTAATAAATCTCATAGAATGTGATAAAAGCATTCACACATTTTTAAACATTTAGAAATCTTAAGTATATACAAAATTGTAGCCAGTAGATCCTATGGCATTTTCCTAGTCTCTTACTCTCATTTAGTACCCTTTTTTGATTTCTTGAGAGAGAGGATAGCAGTAACTAAAATTACATTAGAAGCAGCACACATCTAAAAGATGAGAAAGACAGGTATTCCAAGCATATTTTTACTGTTACTCATTGCTATCTTCAGTCTCAAAAACATTTTGGAAATTCCTAGGTCTATTATCTAACTCATACTGCGTATATAAGTACATGGCTTTGCCCCAGCGATGCTTCCTATCTTTTCTGCTAGCAGTCTCTTCATTGTTTAACCCTTAAGGACTTGATTTCCATTGAACTGTGTTATGTCTCTCCACTTTTATTTCTTCTTTTGAGATCTTACACTAAGAAGACTATACGATATTTACACATGTAGGTCTGATTTATTTCACTTATGAGTATATGTTCAAGGTGCATCCATTTATATATGAAGTCTTCTAGTTTATCATTCTTTAGAGCTGAGTAATATTCCATTTTATGAAAATACCACATCTTTTTAAACCATTCTTCAGATGATGGGCATTTTGGTTGTTTCTAAGATTTGGCTATTACACATTGTGCTGCTATAAACATAGGTACACAGATATCACTATTGTATGGTGTTTTCAGTTCTGGGAAAATTCCCAGTAGGGGATAGCTGGACTGAATGGGATATCGAGTTCTAGTTTAAGGCGTCTCCACCCTGCTCTCCATAATGGCTGCACCAGTATTCCCACGAGCAGTGGAGATGGGTTCCTTTTCCCCAACATCCTCTCCGATATTTGCTTTATGAAAACCACTCTTTCTGGGATGAGATGGTATCTAAGTGTTGTTTTGATTTGCATTTCACGAATGGCTAGTGAAGTGGAGCATTTCTTCATGTACTTATAGACTTGTTGAATTTCTTTCTTTGAGAAGTGTGTGTTCATCTCAGATGCCCATTTCTGGATTGAGTCTTTGAATTTTGGTACCCTAATGACTTTTAGTTTTTTATAGATTCTAGATCAGCGGTCCTCAACCTGTGGGTCGTGACCCTGGCAGGGGTTGAATGAGCAAAACACAGGGGTTGCCTAAAGCCATTCCAAATCATAATTGTAGCAAAATTACATTTCTGAAGTAGCCACCAAAATTATTTTTTGGTTTGGGGTCACTGCAACATGAGGAACTGTATTGTGGGGTTGAGGCATTAGAAAGGTTGATAACCACTGTATAGAAGACATTTGTCTAAATACTTATTAGTTAAAATCTTTTTGAAATTTGTGAGTTGTCTTTTCACTCGTTCGGTAATTTCTTTCGAGGTGAAAAAACTTCTTAGCCAGAGGATATCCCAGTTGTTGATTCTTTCAAGTGTTACACATGCATTTTGATTTTTGTCTGTGAATTCTTTATCTACCCCAATGTTTTCAAGATTTTCTCCCACTTTTTCTTCCAGGAGATTTAGTGTTTCTATTTTAATATTTAGATCTTTAATGCATTCTGGTTTCAGCTTAGTGCATGGTAATAGATCTGGGTCAAGTTTTAGTTTTTGGCATGTGGACAGCCAGTTTTTCCAGCACTGTTTGTTAAAATGGCAGTCTTTCTTCCAATAAGCATGTGTCTTAGTTTTTTTTTTTTTTCTTCTTCTTCTCTCATTGCTGGGACAAATACCCGACACCCAAAATGAAGGAAGGAAAGGTTTATTAGCTCACAGTTACTGGAGGTTTCAGTCCATATTCGGCTGGCCCAAGGCTGAGTGGAACAGGGCAAAGTGCATCCAGTTCATGGTAGTGGAGTAGCAACAAAATGCTGACAGAGACAACCAACCAAGGGAGCAGAGAGCAACAGGGCCAGCCTGTCTCTCTGTCTCTCTTTTTAAATTACATCAGGCTCACTGCCTTATCCGCCATAGGCTACAACCATAGTCCCAGGAGTGAATCCCAAGGATCATGGATCAAGTCTCAAGTTCTAGATCAGTACTAAATCACATAATCCCAATCTATAGAAGTCTATAGAAGTCCCCACCCCATAACTGCATGAGGCTTTTGGTGGACAACTAGACGTAAACTATAACATTATGTTTGGCCCCTTTGTTGAAGATAAGGTGGTTGAATGTGTTTGTATTCTGCATCTTCTAGTCTATTCCACTGATCCTCAAGTCTTTTCTTTTCCCAATACCATGCTCATTTTATCACTATAGCTCTGTAGTATAACTTCAGCGCAGGAGTTGTAATGCCTCCTGCTTTATCTTTGTTGTCCAGGATTGTCTTTGCAATTCTAGGTCTTTTTTGTTTCCAGATAAATTTTAGGAATTTCTCCGGATCTGTGAGGTATGTTGATCGTATTTTGATAGGTATTGCATTAAATCTGTTTAACAATTTAGAACATATGATCATCTCCACAATGTTGGTTCTTCCTATCCGGGAGCAGGGAGTATCTTTCTATTTTCTGAAATCCTCTGGGATCTCTTTTTTTTTCAGAGTACTGTAGTTTTCCCTGAAAAGGTCTTTTATTTCTTTAGTTTATTCCCAAGTATTTCATTTTCCTCTTAAAAGGTATTGCTTCTTTAATTTCTTTCTCTGTGTGTTTGTTGTCTGTGTAGAAGAATGCTACTGACTTTTGTGTGCTGCCTTTATATCCTGCTACACTACTGAATTTGTGTATTAATTCTAGTAGCTTCTTGGCAGAGTATTTTGGCTCTTCCAAGTAGATTATTGTGTCATCTGCAAATAATGATATTTTAACTTCTTTACCTATTCTTATTCCTTTTATTTCTCTTGTCTAATAGCTATTGCTAATGATTCCAGAAATGTATTGAATAGGAGTGGCAATAGAGTACATCTTTTGCCTTGTACCAGATCTGAGAGTAAAACACTTCAGTTTTTCCCTATTTGGAATTATGTTAGCTGTTGGATTGTCATAGATGGCCTTTATCAGATTGAGGTAGAGGACTCTGTTCCAATCTTCTGTAGGATTCTGGACATGAGTAAGTTTTGGACATGTCAGAAGCCTTTTCTGCATCAGCTGAGATGATCATGTGATTTTTGGCTTTGGCTCTATTGCTATAGTGTACCACACTTATACTGAACCATCCTTGCATCCCTGGGATGAATCCTATCTGATCATCAGTGTTCTATTGGCAAGGATTTTATTGGGGATTTTTGCATCTATGTTCATGAGAGAAATTGGCCTGGAGTTCTCTTTTTTGGTTGATCTCTCTCTGGTTTTGGTATCAGTGTAATACTTGCCTTCTAGCATTGATTTTGGGAGGATTGTTTCCTTTTTAGTTTTGTTGAAGAATTTGAGGAGTACTTGGATTATGTCTCCTGTAAATTTCTTGTAGAATTCAGGGGTGAATCCATCAGGACCTGGATTCTTCCTTGTCAGTAGGCTTGAATCTTCTTGATTCAGTTTTGGTAATTTCTAACTTCCTAGGAACCGGTCTATTTCTTCTGTGTCTTCAATTCTGTGAGAGTAAAGATTCTCAAGGTAGCCATTAATGATCCTCCAAATCTCTGCTGGGTCTGTAGTAATTTCACACTTTTCATTCCTTATTGCTTGAATTTGAGTCCTTTCTTTCCTGTTTTTGATGAGGTTAGCTAGGTGTTTATCAATTTCATTTAGTCTTTCAAAGAACCAGCTTTTGGATCGATTATTTGTATCATTTTCTTTGTCTCAGTTGAATTAATTTCTGCTCTAATCTTTATAAAATCCTCCCATCATTGGGCTTTTGATTTTGTTTTCTCTTCAATTTGTAGTCCATTTAGGTGCTGCATTATTTACTTGTTCTCGTTCTGTTTTCTTAGTGTGTGAGTTCAAAGCTGTAGATTTCCCTCTAAGAACTGCTTCCGTTGCATCCCATAAATTCGGGTAGGTTGTGTTTGCATTTTCATTAAATTGTAGATATTGTTTAATTTCATCTGTAACCCACTGGTTGCTCAGAAAGGTGTTGTTTAATTTCCATGTGTTTCTGGCATTCTTGTGGTTTCTTTTGTGATTTATTTCCAGATTCATTGCGCTATGGTCAGATAGTATGCATGGGATAGTTTCTGTTCTCTTGCATATACTTAAGCATGATCTATGGATTAATATGTGATGTGTTTTAGAGAATGTCCCATGTGCAGCTGAAAAGAATGTGTATTCTGAAGTGGTTGGGTGGAACACTCTGTGCTTGTTCACCAAGTCTAGTTGTTCCAAGCTCTGGTTCAGTTCTGCAACTTCTTTGCCAATTTTTTGTCTGTTTGACCTATCATTTTGGGACAAAGAGGTATTATGTTCTTCTGCTAAGATGGTGATATTGGATATTAGATTTTTCATGTCCAGTAATATTTGCCTTATATAACTTGGTGCTTTGGATTGGGCGCATAATATATTTATGAGTGTTACCTCTTCATCTTGAATATTTCCCCTAACTAGTATGTAGTGGCCTTCTTTATTTCATTTGATTAATCTTGGTTTGAAGTTTAGACTGTCTGCAAACAGGATTGATGAGTTAAGTATGTTACTTGTATATAGCATATGGTTGGATTTTGCTTCCTTGTCCACTCTGCCAGTCTATGTCTTTTAGTTGGAGAACTGAGTCCATTTACATTGATGGTTATAATTGAAATGTATTCACTTATCATTAACTTATCTTTTACTTACTACTGTTTACCACTTTTTTCCTGTGTTTAATTGGTTGCCCTATTTGGTGGGTTCTTTCTGTTTTCATTTGTGGAGTTCAGGTCATTTTGGCCCCTCTCTAAAGTATCTTTTATCAGTGTTTGTAGAGTTGTCTTTGGCATCATGGAATAGTTTAGTTGCTGCTTGTTGTGGAAGTATTTCACTTCTCCTTCATACTTGAAAGAGAATTTTGCCTGGTATAGCAGTCTGGACTCAATTGGTTTTCATGGTGGACTTGAAGCATTCTGCTCCATGCTGTTCTTGACTTCATGGTTTGTGAAGAGATATCTGCCTTTATTCTGATGGGTTTTCCTTTAGATGTGATCTGTTTCTTTTCTCTAGCTACTTTTAGTATATTATTCTTCTGCTGGATTTTGGGGGTATTGATTATTATCTGTCTGGGTGTATTTTTAGTCAGGTTGATGTTATTTGGAGTTCTGTATGCTTCAGTTACTGAATTTCAGATTGTTTTCTCATATTTGGGATGTTTTCTGCTATTACTTCTGCCCATATTCTTTTTATATCATTTGTATTGACTTCTTTCTTGCTAATTCCTATTAATCTCATGTTGTTCATTTTGGCATCATCTTGCAGATGTTGAATTACTTTTTCCTGGTTGTTTTTAAGAGATCTTTTAGTACTTTTTCACTATTTTTGACTCTGTCTTTAAGAACTGAAGCTCTACCCTCACTTTCATTCATATGGTTTTGCCAGCTTCTGATTGAGATTTTGTTTTCTTGTATATCTCTTTGAAACTGTTTCATGAGATCCATTTTCCTATATTGCTCAATCAGGGAAGCCTTCATTTTTCTATTCTCTTCTAATTTTTTATCAATGTCTTCTTTAGTAGCATTTAAGTTTTTGATTGTAGTTAGCCTTTTTTCTGTTCTTCAGGGATTATTTCTGTTCTTATCTCCTCTTACCTTTCTACAGTTGTTCCCCTATGTTAGATGTTATTAATTTGGAGATGTCTTCTTTTACTTCAGAGTTTATTTCTAGTCTGACTTCTACTGTACATTTTTGTACTTGCCTATCTACCTCAGATGCTACCAATTCAAAGATTTTGGCTGCCTCATTCCCATTTTCTGTAATGATACTGTCTCTGGTATTTGTTCTGGGTGGACTCAGGACCTGAGATTGCATCTTGCTCTTTGTCTTTGTCAGTTTGTATGAACTCTCCCCTTTGGTGAAGTTATGCTGTTAGCATCTATTGAAATTTGGTGTGGATCTACCAGTCTTGAGCCCTTCCAAATGTGCCTGGCTGGGTCTGGCTGCTTTGCTGAGCTTCTTCCTGCTGTAACTGGGCACAGGCCTGGGTCGATCAGTGTGGATGGGTGGTAGCCGGCTTCCAATAGCTCGTGGTGTGGGCTAGTACACCAATGGACAGTTCCTACCTGTGCACAGGCCTGGGTTGCTTAGCATGGGTGGATGGGAGCTAGGTTCTGGTGTCTGGCGTACAGGAGTTCACACAGGAGGACAGTTCTTACCTGGGCATAGGCCTGGGTCAGTCAGTGTGGGCAGGCAGCAGCCAGCTTGTGGTGGCTGGTGGGCGGGAGAGTATGCAGGTGGAGAGGTCCTGGGCACAGGCCTGAGTTGGTTAGCATGGGTGGGCGGGGGCTGGGTTCCCGTGGTTGGCACTGGACATTTCATTTTATGTATGCTATGACTACAAGTATTTAAGTGACATAAATTTTTTAAAATGGCAAAAATTCACACATTACAGTACTAGGAAAATAATGGATTATGGATAGTGGATTATGTTTTTTTTCCTTAAATTCTTGTTATGAGATTGTGTTACATTAGTTGGAAAAAAATCGGGTGAAAACTTTGTGGATTTTGTGTGTGGTTCTGAGAAAGTTTACAATAAAGTACATAAACAAATAAATAAAATAAAGTTCATTAAGTGTCCTAAAAATAAATCACAGGGATGTAAAAGGTTACTAATTTTTTTAAAGATCTTAATAAGTTGAGAGATTGTGTAGTATTGATGAGCGCTAGACATTTCTGAGGTTGGGTTTAGAATTTACCAAGCTAGATGTACCATCTCCCATCAACTTTGTAAAGAAAGGTTTATTAACAAAATACTAGCCAGTGCAGTAGAGAAGCAGCAATAAAGTTTTAGGGTTGCTCTTAGAACTTTATTTATAAAAGTAGAATTTAGTCAGGCAACATGACACACACTTATAATAACAGTGGCATGGGAAACAGATACAGAACTACAAATTTGAGCTCAGCCCGGATGGTTTAGCAATTTAATGAGTCCCTGCCTCAAACAAAAAATGATAAAATCCCTGGGTTTGGTCTATATTAATACCCCCTCCCCCCAAAAAAACAAATTTAAACAATATCAGTATATATTATGAAGTGGTAAATAAACTCCATAACTGATCTCTCTGAGAGAACCATGGTGGAAAATCATTTTGATTTTTATTTCAGTTTATTTGATAGTGTGAACTTTGTAATCTTCAGAGTCATCTTCATTTAAGTCTGTTCTTGGGAAAGAAAATGGAAATGTAACCAGTGTTTTGTATTTTAGGAGAGAGGAACAGTGGCATGGGTTATTTAGGGATGTGTGTTTGCCTGATAAATTATCACAGTACTGTCAACAAAAGCATCTCTCAATGCAGACTTGATGCAGCTGAAGCTGTGAAGCTGTCTGGTGATGTCATTTTGATTGCCACACCAAAAGCAGTATGCATCATTTTCTGATATAATCAGTTTTTATATGAAGATTTTTAGCCAAGCATGCCATTCATTCTTTTAGAGTAGTTAAAGTGAGTAGGCACATAGTGGAACATAGTCTCAGATTTAAAATTTAGACCTTCTTGGGGTTTCTAAAGCCTCATGTTATCTAGTAAACTTTAAGTTTTCTGAAGTTCAGAAATTAAGCCTGCTATATGGTCTGCTTGCTCCCCATCTCTCTGTTACAGTGAGACTCAGAAACCTCACTCATGGCATCTTACAGTTTAACTCTTGTGCCTTCTGACATTTCATGCAGAGAAGTACCAAAATAAGCTGGGAAGGTAGGTGATGAAAATTTTGAAGTCTGCCAAAATGATGATTAGCCAGAAAATAGGAATTGTGGCTAGCTTAAAAGTAGTGAACGTGTCAGAGGCATAACAAACCTATGGGCCTCACCAGGTCTGTTATGTGTTTTAGTAGTAGTGATTGCAGTAAAAAGTTAGTAAAGCTACATTAGTGATTGATCTAGCCTTTGAAAATATTGCTCATCAAATAAGAGAATGCCGAAAGTCTCATGATATTTTGTGAAGCCATGCACAGAGAACCTGAGACTAGCATTTCTGTAAAGATTTCTTTCTGGGCAATTCTGGACAGCTGATACATTGAACTGACAAGTGGCAATTGACTTGTAAAGTTTCAAGTGTATTTCCTTTGCCAGTTATGAAGTTAATGTTAGTAGTAGGAGGCTATATCATCTACCTATATATTGCACATGGAACTGAACAAAAAAGTTCATGCTAGTGAAAGGTTACAGCTCTGTGAATGTGATATTGTAATGAAACTCACATTTGAAGAAGACACCTTCTCTAAGCATATATCCTAAGAAGAAACTTGAGCATTCAGTATTAAGGACAACTGTATCTGTCCGTGGGGTGATGGAATAGAGGTAATTTAACTGAAGCTGTGAGAGAAGTAAGGAGTGGGTAAGATAGTACTTACTCTCTAGTCCTTCTTCCAGTTGCCCCTCATTTCCCAAGTCAGGTTCATTTGCTTCTTTGGTTGAGGTTAATGATCTAAGTGCTGATGAGACTCCAGGTCAAGACATATTCTATAATATGGTGGGTCTCAGAGACCTCCCCAGACTTTCAGTATTAACAAAATCTCAGAGCCTTACCGAAAACTAATAATTTGGAAACTCTGGGTATTAGAGCCTTGCAATCTGTGTTTCAGTAAGCCTTCCAGGTGATTTTGGTGTATGCCAAAGTTGAGTCCTTCTAGTCCAATTAGTTCTCACTTGATGTTTCCTTTCAGCATCTTACTGTGTTTAGCTGTACATACATTACAGAAATATACAGTTAAAATAATTTTGCAGTTTGAAAAGTTCATAACTAATTTTGCCATAATTTATATGAGTTTGAGGCCCCCTTTAATTTCTTTAGCCTTGTCTTTACTGAATCCTTTAAGGGTATGTAGGGTGGCTCAGATTTTTCAGATACTTTTTAGTGAATATTACAACGAAAATTATAATATCTGATGTTATTTAAGAATTTAGGGATTAGAGAAAGATTTAGGGCATGACATTTATCAAAAATAAGGGTCTATTGTAATTTAGGAGAGACAACCCTATTCAAACTGAGTAGCTGTCAGGAAGAAGCAAGATTTACTGGGCAGTTGACTTTATACATTTTGATCTGATGCATAAATTAACCCTCCCCAATCTGTTTAGCAGCTGGTTGTCATGTCCATTAGCTAAAGAGCAACTAGTCTTAAATCTGTTTCAGAGCTTATGCCAGCACTTCTGGCTGAATGAATCCTTTAGCCCCTCAGTGCTGAGACAAAATTCCCAAATGCACTTTACTGCTCACGTCTTCAGACCTCTCATGGAGTCATTTCAGTCCTTCTGCTAGCTCTTGAAATGACCCTTGGCAAGTAATTTAATTCATTCTTTTTGTCACTGGAAGAAAGCAAAAGGATTTAAGGATTTATATGAAATAAGAAATATGCTTTAGAGTTTCATCGGTCTAAGCCTAAAAGATGGTGATGATTAAATGAAGTGCAGATATTTTTTACTCATTCTGGACCATTTTGGGCTTCAGGAACATTTTAAATTCTTCCTTAACTTTATGTTATGATCAAACTTCCTAGTATTTGGTGCTACATTTCCAGGAGTTCTTTAATCTGGCATTTTGGTAATTGATGTGATAGTTTAATGCTCCATTTGAATTCTTGCTTTTTTTTTTTAACTATTTCAGGTTATAGTACATTCTGCCTAATTTATGCTAAAGTACTAAAAACAGTTTTGTAGATTCCTTTAAGGAATTGTAGATTGTTTTTTTTTTTTTTTTTTAAGTATGTGTCACTGACATAATAAAGCTGTATTAGTTGTTACCCTGAAACCTAGTGGCTCAAAGCACCAAACATTTTTAATGTCAGAGTTCCAGAGTTAAGAATTGAGTGGCTTAGCTGAGTTAGCTCACAGTTTACAGTCAAGATTTATGGGGGTAACACTTCTCTGGGCTTGACAGTGGCTGGAGAATGTACTTCTAAAATGGTTTGCAGACATGGCTGTCTCAAGCTGTGGCCTGTGTGTTGGGGGGGGGGGTGCTGGCAGTAAGTTTCTATTTCTCACCTTGCTGATCTTCTCATAGGGTTGTGTGAGTCTCTTCACAAGGTGGCAGCTGGTTTCCCAGAGGGAATGATCCTAGAAAGTGTGAGGAGGAAGCCCCATGAGTTTTATGACCTACTTTCAGAAGCAGCTGCTGCTTCTATCACATTCTGTTTGTTAGATGAATGAGCCACCAAGTACAGTCTGCATACAAGTGGAATAAGGCTCAAACATTTGAAGGGAAAAACTTAAAGAAAATTGTAATTTATAGCTTAATATTTTTGAACTCTCACAAAGATAGGTCTTAGGAGATATATAAGAAAGACATCAAATTTTTACCATCTCTGTTATTTTTAGTTTCTTGAGATTAGAACTGCTTAAAGTATTTTGAAGGTAAATAACTTGAGTTGATAGACCTGTGTATCAGAGAAGATAGAGTTGCTCAGAGTGATAAAGTTTTGAAAATATGCTAGGAGTCACCATTGAACCTTAAACTGAGTTCCAATTGCTATGTGCATGTGAAAAAAATATACAAAGCTAGGGAAAACTCTGGGAGGAAGTAGAAGGAACAGTTTGAAGCACATACAGCAATTGTTCATGTTCCTTCCAGCCAGAGTGGGAAAACCTTATAAATTACAGGGTAATAAAGTACTTACAAACAAAAATATTTCTAGCATTCACTAAGGTACAATTCAAAGTGAATGGCATCAGCCGGGCGTGGTGGCGCGCGCCTGTAATCCCAGCACTTGGGAGGCTGAGGCAGGAGGATCGATGTGAGTTCGACACCAGCCTGGGCTACCAAAGTGAGCTCAAGACTAGCCTGAACTGCATAGCGAGACCCTGTCTCAAAAAGACAAAAAAAAAAAAAAAAGTGAATGACATCTAGGGCTGGGGAGATGGCTCAGTAGAATAAATAAACCTTGCCTGGCTAACACAAGGGCCTGAGTTTAATGCCCAGTTCTGCACCCCCCCCAAAAAAAAAAGTGAAAACAAAAACAAAGTGAATGGCATCTACTGAAAAATTAACAGTCATGTCAAAAATAAGACCCATGGGCTGGTGAGATGGTTCAGCAGTCTAAAGTGCCTGCTTAAGCAAGCTTAGGCAACTGCAAGGACTGCTGTTCTAACTCCAGCACCACATGCTGTGCCAGCCCCACCCCCAGGGCAGGCTGAGCTGGCCATAATTAAAAAATATATATATGACTCATAATGAAAAAACTTGATAATAAACTGACAAAGAAATAATACAAATGGTAGAATTAATTATCAAAAGCATTTAAGCAACTATTACAGCTAATATTCTATATATTCACAATGATAAAAAGCATTAGCATGTTAAGCTGGGCGTGGTGGCACACGCCTGTAATCCCAGCACTTGGGAGGCTGAGGCAGGAGGATTGGTGCGAGTTCGAGACCAGCCTTGGCTATAAAAGTTAGCTCAAGGCCAGCCTGAAGTGCATAGTGAGACCCTGTCTCAAAAAGACCAAAAAAAAAAAAAAAAAAAAAAAAAAAAAAAAAAAAAAAAAAAAAAAAAAAAAAAAAAAAAAAAAAAAAAAAAAAAAGGCATTAGCATCTTAAGGAGAGATATGGAGGTCATGTGTATGTGTTGATGTGTGTCTTCACAGTTGCATATATATGTGGACACTATATTCGAATTAGAGTTCTATAGATGAAAAGTGTCCTGGATGCAATAGTTTTAAATACTGCAAAAGAAAAGATTAGCAAACTGGAAATATAGCTACTGGTACCACCAGTAACAATGAGAGAAAGAGAATAAATACCGACGGCTGTGGGATAACTTCAAGCAGCTTACTAATAGTGTATGGTTGGAATCACTGATCAGGTCCCAGACGAGGTTGTATGAGGTCATGTGAAGAGCTAATAGTAACAGAATTTTCAACTTTGACCATAAATCTCAGACATTCCTCAAACATTAATTTCAAGAAACACGAAGTATGCTAAACATCAAATCATTTAAAACTCAATTCTTTAAAAGGCCGGCCTGATAGCTCAGCAGACTAAAGCACCTGCTTAGGCACAGCGCAGTGGCCAGTTGGACCCTCAGTGTGCTGCTCCAGCCCCACCCAGCAATGATGACTGGGTGTGGTGGTATGGTGGTGTGGTGGCACACACCTGTAATCCCAGCCCTTGGGGAGGCTGAAAACAGGAGGATCACTAGGAGTCTGATCTCCATAGTGAGATCTTGAACACCCTGTAGACCCTTTCCTGAAACAAAATTTTTAAAGATTTTAAAGGGTAGTGGGAAATATATTCTACATGAACTCTGCATGGAAACAGACTTCTCATCAGAAACTACTAGAAAACTTTGGAAGCACGTCTTAGAATTATGAGAGAAAAAGCTATTAATCTGGGCTTTCATATGCTGTGAAAATACTAATTTGAAAACAAAGGTAAAGGAAATTGTTTCAGAGTACAGAAGCTGTTGACTTTGGCACTAGTGTACATGTACCGCAGGAAATGCTAAAAGCTCATGGAGGCAGAAAGAGCATATTGGACTGGAGCTGCATAAGGATTGAAGTTAGAAATGCCTAAGCTGTATAGGGAGACCCTGTCAGAAAAGAATTTTAAAAAAAACTAAAGAATAAAGTTCTCTCAGAAAATAATTTACTTCTATAGTGGTAAAACAATGTTTGGTACATGATTTATGGGACTAGGAAAAATGTGTGCTATTTCATGATTATTTTCTTGGGGATGTTCAAAAGAACTCACTACAGTTATCTGCCAGACTATATAGATACAAATATAGATATAGATAGATATATTCTGTGACATGTGAATGAATATGTCTAATCCATTATTGGTAGGCCCTGGAAAGTCATGTCTGGTCTTCTGGATTTTGTGCTTGTTTTTAGTACTGGGGATATATATGTGTGCCACCATATGGTCTAGGTGGCCAACTCAGTGCACTGGGGGCGGGGCCTCTGTGGCTTGTGGTGATAGGGATTGAACCCCAATCCCTGTGCTTGCCTAAGCAGGTGCTTAGTCCACTGAGCTATATCACTGTCCCTTAACCATCTTCTTAAAGATCTGTTTGGGTCATATTTCAGTCTTAGCTGGTTATTTGTTCTGGAACTTTCTCTGGAATGTATAAGGAGTTGGCTAATTGAAAATCTGTCTGCCTTGCACCTGTCTTCTTTTTCTTTTGTATTTAGTTATTCACAGATCTATGTAAATGTAACAGGTTAACAAATGTCCTTGAAGCCATCCTCTATGGCTAAATAAAATTCCTATTCTGTGCATTCAAATGTGAATGTGTTTGCATTTCCATCAGATTCTTTGTTAGTGTCAATTTTACAGTGAAGGCAGTTGGGTTTTAGAAATCCAATTCCTGGTTATCTTACTTTTCTCCCATTGCTGAGACAAAATACCTCACACTCAAAATTAAAAGGGGAAATGTTTATTTAGCTCACAGTTTGTAGACGTTTCAATCCATTAATGGCTGGCTCCAAGGCAGAGTAGCTTGGCAGAGGGACATCACAGAAGGAAACAGTTCATGGTGGTTGGAAGGTAGCAGAATAAAAGCAAGGGACAAGATAAGCCTTTGCGTCTATTTTGCATTGTATCTAGAGTACCAGGATTAGGAGGGGTGTCAAACCAGTGAATTGATTTAGTAAGCACTCATCCTTAATCTTAACACCCTTAATCCTAGCATCACACAGTGAATCAGTCACACATGCTAGTGTAGCCACCTCTGAAAAATCCCCACTTATGACTGCTTCTGGCTTTGGAAGAGATGTATACACAGGCCATAGCACTGATACAGCTTTTAGTCCCTTAGTGTTCATTTCTTTCTTTCTTTCTTTCTTTCTTTCTTTCTTTCTTTCTTTCTTTCTTTCTTTCTTTCTTTCTTTCTTTCTTTTTCCTTTTTCTTTTTCTCAGTCTTTCCTTCTCATACATTTTTTGTGCAGGAAGAGGCATTCTTAGATTAGAAGCCTTTTTTGTGTAAATGAGGTTGTACAGAGTGGGACATATAAATGAACATGTCTAGTCTGTTATTGGCAGCCCCTGGAAAGTCATGTCTGGTTTTCTGGATTTTTGTGCTTATTTTCAGTACTGGGGATTGAACCAGGGCCTCTACCCTGAGCTATAACCCCAATCTTTTAGTTTTTGAAACAGAGTCTTATTATATTGTCCAGACTGAGCCATGTTTATGATTCCTGGCTTCAGCCTCCCTGAATTCTGGGATTACGTACATATGCCAGCACACTTGGCAGGTCACTTTGAATAGTCTCTGGGGCTTCCTTCTTACTGCTGGGGAAATTAATATTTATTTGTAGGACAACAACATAGTACCTTCTTACACTGACAGATCTAATGTACAGTTGTTTGCTGGATACTGGGTCTTTCTGGCCCAGCCTGAGCAAAACAAACAAACAAGCAAGCAAGCAAACAAACAACAACAACAACAAAAACCCTATAAAGTTGAAGTTTTTATTTTAGAAAACATTTTGATATACTGATAGAAAAAGGAAGAAAATTTCAAACGGCTTATTTTATTTCCTAACATTGCAGTCCAAACCTGTGGTATGTTTACTTTTTCTGCTCCCTGACTAACAGGTGTTAGTTAAACATCAAAACTATTAATAAAAATTGTGTTCTATTAATGTTAAAATTAGCATATTTTCTCTTAAACCTGTATCTGCTGCTGGCTTTTGGAAACTAGTCAAACTTGAAAATATATCATTTCTGGCTTGGGTCCCGCTATAGGACACATCCCTCCTAGTGATTTATTTCTGAGCATTAGCTTTAGTACTCTGATATTATACTATATATATTCAGTATCTAGAGCTGGAGAAATATTTTTCATGGTTCCCCAGTTTCAGCACTAAGGCATGGTATTCAGAGTAGCTCTGTCATACAATTTATAGGGGAATGAAAAACTCTTCACATCTTTCTTAGATCTGTGACTGAATCTCAGGGCTTGTCTCTGTGCTGCTTTTCATTAATCATAGGCATTATGATGAAGTCCATCCTTTATGGACTTCGGTTAGATTTACCTTTGAAGACATCTGATGGTCTATTAGAAAAATGTTTCATTTTTATCTCTTATAGTAAATATACCTTGAATGTATGTACAAGTAAAAATAAAAGCAGTTAAATTCACTAAAAACGTTTAGTTTCATTAAATATCAGCTGTTGAATGTTATTTTCCTATCTTGGTCTATAAAATTTTCTTAATGTATTTAACTCTAGCCATCCACAAAAATTGTGAATTCATCTCTTTTTTTAAGGATAGAGACAAAAATAAAACTTAGGTTAAAACAGGGGAATTAAATGAATGGCCTTTTCCTTGAGTTTTAAGGAAAAGGCTTTTTGTCACCCATTATTAAAATGTACATGAGGAGTAGATATTGTATCCATGGATCCATTGTATCCATTCTATTCTATTATGAATAGAATTCCATAATTCTATTACTGCAGCTTTCATATTCTCTCAACCATAAATTAGGTTATTTCCCAGTAATTACTCTGTTGTCCAATTATTTTTTCTGAGATTTCGATGAGGATAGAAGAATAGTTCATTTTAAAAGGATAACATGTTTGCTTGTACTTGTTTCAGGAAAACCTCACAGCACTGGTAGCTCTGAACGGATTCAGCTCTCAGGAATGTATAATGTTCGAAAAGGCAAAATGCAGTTGCCAGTGAACCGGTGGACCAGACGCCATGTTATCCTGTGTGGGACCTGCTTGATAGTATCCTCAGTGAAGGACAGCTTGACTGGAAAGATGCATGTTCTGCCACTTATTGGTGGAAAAGTAAGTAAAAACAAACTAACAAAATGCTAAAGGTTTCCTATCAGTAAAAGCCATTCTTTGAGTCATTTCTGTAACAAGAGGTAGATGTTTTTGAATCATTTGAGGTCCTACTCAGTTCATGCTGTACTCTGTTGGTGGACATTTTTGGGACTGGAATTGTGGGGGAAAAGTGCCATTGGCTTATGTGAGGCCCTGCTCATCTCAGCATCCTTAGCACATACATTTTACCTACTGGAGTGAAAATGAGCCAACCAGTATATCAACTTGCTGTATTCAAGTAGATATCCTTTGGTATCGTGAGTGTATTTTGAGTATACTGATTCCTAAATCTGATCCTTAAGAATATTTAAGAATGCATGATTAGTGAGGGTTCAACTCTGCTAGTGCTTAAAGTCCTTGATTTTACTTTCCTTTATTCTTGTGTTTATCACTTATAAAATAGAACCAGATTTCTTGGGAAAGCATTAGATACTTTTCTTTGTAAGATATACTTATAACTCCTAGCATTGTTAGTAGACATAATATCACTAACGTCATCTGTCAGTTTTAACCTTTTTAAAATTGATAAATGTGTGATCTGTTCCAGGGAATATGGGAAAGATAAAACGGAATGAGAGTAGTAATGAATAGTTTTGTTGTTCACCTTCTACCTAGAAAACTCACCTTTCACTCATAAGTTTAAACTAATCTTTCCTTATGTGTAAATGGGATATATCAGTTGTTTTCCCCTCTACTGTTATACTTTCTAATCCCAAGAAGGCCAGTTCTTATTTATTTCAAGAGGATGTTTTGGCTGTAAGGAAAACTTTGTTTCGATTTCATTTTGAAACCATTGGTCTTGAACTTTTTTCTGAGCGTTGAAGAATTATAAACGAAAACTGTTAAGACTTTGTCCTTTGGATGGATTACTAAAAAAAATTAGTTATTATGACCATCATGGGTCATTATTTTAAATAATGTATTTCAGAGGTGTTTTATATTGTGCTATATCAAGTATTTCTGTTCTTTATGATGCTATGTTTTGGATAGGCAAATATTATAAGTATTGATTAATTGTGCTCTGGGGGAAGGCTCTGTGCATGTCACTCAAGAAGTCACTATCCCTGCCTTTGAAGAGCTTATACTTTTCTAGTAGGAGGTGAAGGATAGATGCAACAATAGGGAGAGAAGTATAAAGGAGATCAGGAAAGGAAAGATTGTGTATTGTGTTTCTGGAGGGCGGGGAGTTTTGCAATGAAAGAAGTAGCAATTAATAATGGAACTTGAGTGAAAACTTTTGATGTATGAAGATAATGATGAGAAATACTACGGTTCTCAGTAAGTCAAAAGCAGGAAAGCATGTGGAATGTTCAGATAAAGTCAGAATATGCAGTTATAATTAGCATTTCTATTCAGAGCTTGTCCTACTTCCCAAGCTTATTATTGGGTGTACTTCTACATTGAGTGAATTGAAAGTTAATAGCTTCCTCTGTTTACAAGTAAACCTTGCAAAACCTGTTTTGCCACTATGCCTTTAAAAATAATTGAGTACCTTGAAAAATTGACTCTTTAAACTGTTTGAGTTAAGAAAAAATAACCCCCTTTTGTATTCTGAGCTTTCATTAATACTGCCTATTCTTTTGGAAAAAGAATCAATGGACAAATTTTTTAATTTCTAATTTACATAGAGAAGAGCTAGAAATAAGATGTGAGATATTGGCTATAATCTATAAGCGGTATGGTATCAAAATTACATTACTGGGGCATGATCATTAGTTTGTATTTTCAAATAAATGTTGTTAAATATTTTTTCTTTAATTGTTAAAATAATGTTTGTTTAAGGGCCAGTGAGATAGCTCAGTGGACTAAGCACCTGCTCAGAGACTGGAGTTTGATACCTGGCACTGCATGCCACTCTGGCCCTGCCTTCGGGTGCATTGAGCTGGCTATCAAGTGCAGGCATAATAACATGCACCTGTTTTCAGCACTGGGGAGACAGAAAACTGGAGGACCACTACAAGTCTGAGCTTTGTAGTGAGATCCTGTACTAAATATATAAATTAAAAAATAATACTTTTTGTCCAATAACTGAAATTTTTATTCATTAAATTATATTAGATTCAAATTTTCCTTTAGAATTTCATAAATTTTCGATTGTATATTGTGATGCTTTGATATTTATTAAATTATGAAGCATAAATTCAATAAATTACAATTATAACTCATTGAGAAATTATAGCAGTAACAATATTGTTATTTCTTCTACTTATATTTGCCTTACATCTGTCCCATTACCTCTCCTAACTCCAGAGATACCTACTGCCCTAAATTATATAGCAATCCTTATTTATTTTTTGAATCCAGTTTTGTATATAGCTCTTTCGTTTTTGGACTATATAAAAATGGAATCATATTGTGATTTGTGATTGACTTTTCTCGATTCAATACTCTCATTTTATAAGATTTCATCTTATATGGTTCTTTCTTCTATATAATGTTCCACTCTATAGACATTCTGTACTTTCTAAAGGGACTTTCCTGCTGATGAACTTTTGGTTGCTTCAAGATTTTTGTTGTTATAACAGTGCTGTATGTTTCCTAGTGAGTAAGTACATTTTGGGAGCAGTTGTTTGTACCAAGATTACTATGCTCAAGGAATATGATGAAGGATTGAATAGTCAATAAATTAGCTGTACATTATACATACCATGGTAATTGTTATGCTTTGTGTCTGGTTGTCCCCCCAAAGCCTCATGCAGTCATGGATTGAGACTTGATTCATGAGTCACTGGAATTATGTGTTTTATGTACTGATGAGATTATGGGTCTGACTACTGCTGAGAATTTTAGGTGTGGCCTGAGGTGGATAGGCTAAGGCAGAGAGCCTGATGTAATTTAAAGAGAGACAGAGAGACTCATGTTGTTGCTGTCTGCTGCCCTGGTTGGTCAGTTGCCTCTGCCACCATTATTGTTGCTGTTCTGCTGCCATGAACTGTTGGCCTCTGCATTGTGCTTCTCTGCCTTGGAACCGGTAGAGCGTGGCCTGAAACCTCCAGTAACTGTGAGCTAAATAAACATTCCTTCCTTCATTTTGAGTGTTGGGTATTTGTCCCAGCAATGAGTAAAAAGTACCTAAGACAGAATTTGGTACCAGAGAAGTGGGGTTGTTGCTGTGACTAACCTGACCATGTGAATTACAAGGTTTTGGGAATGGCTTATGGAAACAGATAGGAAAGGTTCAGAGATGTTGGCTGCAAGCAAAGCACTGGAAAAGCTTCGGCTTTTCTGTAGAGGAGATTCTGGTAAGAGCTCGGACCAGAAGAATGACAGAAGCTCTGCCTGTAAAGACCGGGCTGAGGAGGTTTCTATTGGGGAAAAGGACAGCATTGGTCAATGGTCTCCAGATGATTTGTGCTATGGATTAACTGAAAGTCTTTCAGAATTTTGCTCATGCCCAGAGACTTTGCCTAAGACTGAGATTAAGCATGGCGGACTGATTAATCTTTCAAGAGCTATTTCTAAGCAGCAAACTGTTGGGGTGGTGGCATGATTGTTATTGGTGGCTTTTAGCCAGATTTATGTTGAAAATCAAGAGCAAAGAGCCAAGAAGTATGATTTAAAATATTGTGAGTTTATCCAGGAAGAAAGCAGTAGGACAGCTATGAACTGCAAAGATACAGCTAAAAGAATCTGTATTGCTGGGAAGGAACCAAAGAATCAAAAGGATGTCCTGAGGGCATCACAAGAAGTGGCAGATCTCCACCCTTTGCAGCTTCAGAACTGCAAAGGAGAGAGGTTTTGCTTTGAGAAGAAAGCCACAGAGACCCAAGTACCAGAATGGCAGCAGCAGCCAAACCAGGTTCCAAGATGGCGCTGGCATAGAGAATTTGTTTCTCAGAATCAGGGTCAGAGTGCTCAGCGATCTAGGCCCTTGACTCCTATGACCAAGAGAGAAGGAAGCCTGGCTACTGCTCCAGCTGGCATCAACCCTTGACATCATCCACATAAGTGTATACAGAATGTGGGAGTTCTGAGGTTAAGAAGGCTTCCACCTCAATTTCAGAAGAAGGCCTGGAAGGCCAGGCAGTGTGCCCCCGAGAGGGTAATGTGTAAAGCTGTGTGTGAGAAGCCTGTTCATTGGAAACCCCAGAAGTTTGGAAAAGCCAGGAATGTGGATCATGCAAAGAGGGAGCAAAGCTGGCCTAAGAGAGAAGCCATGGAAGCTACCACCAAGAGTGGTGTAGAGGCTGAGCTGTGTAAGGCCTTTGGAGCTCACAACTCATTGCAGGCTGTTTTCAATGCTCCAGTTGAAACTATGGGAGTTAATGTTTACTCTGCTAGATTTTAGACATGTGTTGGTTCCAGTGTTTTGTATTAACCCTGTTGTTTGTAACTTATGCCTTTGAATGTTGGATATGTTAAACTTTTCTTTTGTACAGGAGCTCACAGTTTAGAGTTTGCCTTGGATCTTGGAGGAGACTTGGGATTTGGACTTTTCAGCAATGCTGAAACTGGTGGGACTTTGGCAACTCTTCAAGATGGACTAAAATGTCTTTTGTACAGAGGAATATGTATGAGACTTCAGGAGTCCAGGGGTGGAATGTTATGGTTCATGTTTAGTTGTCCCCCCAGAGCCTAATGCATTCATGGGGCAGGGACTTCTATACATTGAGACTTGACTCGTGAGTTACTGGGATTACGTGTTGTCCATACTGATGAGATTATGGGTCCGAGTACTGCTGGGAATTATAGGTGTGGCCTGAGGTGGATAGGCTAAGGCAGAGAGCCTGATGTAATTTAAAGAGAAGACAGAGAGACAGACTAGCACTGTTGGTCTCTGCACTGTTTGGTTGGCTGCCTCTGTCGTGATTGTTGCTGTTCCACTGCCATGAACTGGGTGCCTTCTGCCCTGTTCCACTCAGCCTTGGGCCAGCTGAATATGGACTGAAACCTCCAGTAACTGTGAGCTAAATAAAACTTTCCTTCCTTCATTTTGGCTGTCCAGTATTTGTCCTAGTAATGCGAGAAAAGTAACTAAGATAGTAACAAAACTCGCAAAATTTTGGTGACTTAGATTCTTTTCACTGGTAGTACATGTCCATGTGAGCTGGTAAAATTGAGAGGCGAGGATGTTCTCTTTTTTACATTTGACCATGGACCAAGCCCTTAGTATGAGAGTCTCTGTTCTATTGGACTTAACATTGGTGACATGTAGCAGGGAAAGAGGTAACTGGAATGTTGTTTGCTGGCTCTTGTATATTTGGAACCATGCCATTTCTCCCAACCACTTATTAGCCAGAACTAATTACTTGACTCTCCTTTCAACAACCCCAGGAAATGTGGAGAAATACTTGATGACTACTAGTATTTGTGCTGGAGGGGCACTCAACATTTAAAGGATAAGGGCTTGGAGAATCAAATTTCATTCAAAGGATTAGACAGGTTTGCACAATGAAGAACTATTAAATTCAAAATTTCTATAATGATCCACTTGAGAAATACTATTCTTGGGTACATACTCAGTTAGTAGGCTCCAGGGCATATGCATATTGTTTTTAACAAGAGGATATCCAGTTCTTTTCAAGATTGTTGTACCATTTTACACTCACATTAGTGTATAGGTGTTCTGGTTTTTATCTTTTTCATTTTATTGAAGTATTAATGAAAAAAATTGTATATTTTGGTTAGTCTGATAACTATAAATTCCCATGAGCATATTTATTACTGTATACACCCATTACACCATCATCACAGACAAGAGTGCACATGTCCTTCATCTTCAAAAGTTTCCTTGTGCCTCTTTGTATTCCTTTTCTCCCACTCCTTCTCATTTCCTCATCTTCATTCTCAAGAAACCAGTTGTCTGAATTATGCCAGTATAAGTTAAATAGCATTAAGTTATATATTTTTTGTTGTATAGAAATGTAGTTAATCTTTGATTATTGATCTTGTATCCAGTTATCTTGTTATATTTTCTAGTATATCCTAATTTCTTCCTTTTTTTCAGTCTTTTTGCCTTGTAAAATGTTAAATAGAAATAGTAGATGCTTGCCTTATTGATTTTGAACAGTGATGTCTTATCAGGCATGGTGGCACACACCTGTAATCCCAGTAATTAAAAAGGTGAGGCAGGATTGTAGTGAGTTTCAGACCAGTCTGGGCTACACAGTGAGTTCAAGGACAGCTTGCACTACATTATCAGACCCTGTCTAAAAAAAAAAAAAAAAAAAAAACGAGCAAATATATAGAATGATGCCTCATCCTTAATATTGGTATTTGCCTGAGATGTTCAGTAAACATCCTAGGTTAATTTAAGTGAGTTGATTGCATATTTTGTTGAAACATTTATCATCAGTGGTGAATGTTATCCACTCCCCCCCCCCCCTTGGGGATGATCATGTGGTTTACTTCTTTAAATTGGTTAATGTAACTACTGGTTAAACTGTTAAATCAGTTTTCCTTATCAGAAGTAAATTCAACGTGTTAGTGTATTTTTTGTGTTGCTGAGGTTTGGTATACATTTTAGGGTAAGTTTTCGTGACTGAGGTTGCTAGTGATTTTTTATTGTTACTATTCTGCTCTAGTTTTGATTATATTCATCTCATAGACTAGAGTAATATGTTTACCTTTTGGTTAGTGAATGTTTGCACAAATTTGGATTGATCTGATTTTTGAAATTGGTAAAATTCACCTGTAAAACTATATGGGACTGAATTATTTCAGACTCATTCATTTTCCTAAAAGATATAGGATTGTTTAGCCCTTTAAAATCTTTGGAGTTAGTGTTGGTAAAATATATCTTTTCTTAAGAATTTGCTACAAAATTACTTACAATCTCTTCATCTCTAGTCAATCTGTAATTATGCTCTCCTTTTTGTTGTCTTCTCTTTTTTTCTTGATAGAATTATTACCAAGAAAATTGCTATTCTCCTTATGCCTCAGGGGGAGATGTCCCACCCAAGGGATCTTAGTCAGATAGGAAACTAAAATTGAGTTTATTTCTTTAGTGGCCAAAGAATAGAGAAGTAGCATCTTACTTCACAAATTGATCTCATAATTCACTTAGTGTTGATAGGTTGCAGCTATAGATTAGCAGAAATGAAGAGAAATGGTAGGTAAATAATAATATTCATGTCTTAGAAAAGGTTGGACAGTTCTTGGAACTTGGGTATCACCTCTTTTTCTTTTATGGTTTATGATTCTCGTCAAGGTGGCTGGTGGGTATAGCATGGAAATTAGATGATAATGAAGTTAGTTGTTGTTCATAGGCAGTTACTGTAGCAGCCATTTTAGATCCAGTAGGTTTTGGCTAATTTACTAGAAGAAGAATTTTTAACTTTCAGACTTGTTTATGTGTCCTAAAAAATAAAATAAAATAAGATTTGGTTGTGTAGAAGCTCAGGCGGTAAGTACTCTTGGTAGGAGAACTTGACAGAGGATTTATCAACTTCATTAACACTGGTTTTATTAATATTTTCTATTGTATGTTTGGTTTTTATTTCAGTGGTTTCTGGTTTTTGTCATTACCATTATTCTACTTTGAATATATTCAGTTTTTGGCTTTGATTCCCTCCCTACCAAATTCTTAGGACCTATATACTAAACAGATTAATTTTCTGCAGTCTTTTCCAATATTATTTTTTGTGTATATCTAGTACTTTTATGACATTACACAAAATTTGATTATATAATATTTTATAGTTGTTTAGTTCTAACATAGCATTAAAATAGCATTAAAAGTTATATTTTCTCTTTGTTGCATAGAAATGTAGTATATCCTAATCTTTCATTCTTTTCTTTCTTCCTTTCTTTCTTTCTTTCTTTCTTTCTTTCTTTCATCTCTTAGTCTTTTTGCTTAGTAGAATGTTGAATAGAAACAGTTGAGTATGAGTTCTTTTTAGAAGTCTGTAGTTTTAAAGTGTCATTTAAAAGAATGTTATTTATTTGCTAACGGATTTATTTGTTATGGATCTTAGATTTTTGAAAATTTTTTACTTATTATTGATTTCTAATTTAATTGCAGTTTGGTCTGAGAGCATAGTCTTCATAGACTTTAGAGGTCTTTTATGCACATGCGCATACATGTATGTGTGTGATTGTGTGTATGTGTTCTGTCCAACATGATTTATAGTCATTTTTGTAAGGAAAACATGGAAGTCTGTCATGTGACTTCATATTTGGGTTTTCCACCACATGAAGGATTTACTGGGACCAAAAATTTTATTGTTTTGGCCATATTACTACATTATTAGGACTTGCAAGTTCTCGTGCAAGATTTTATATTAAGTTACTCTGAATTTTACATTAAATTTTTAAAGTCTTAACAGGTTTGAGGACCTCTTTTTACATATAGCTTTAGTTCAGAGTAATGAAAAAGTCACTTAAAGAAAATTCCTTGTAAGAGGGAAATAACAACCTCAATGTCTTATTGTGAGTGTAGGATAAAAAAATAGTCTATATTGTTTTTAAACATGAGGAAGAGAATTTTACTGTGGTGGGGAAATCTAATAAAGGTAAAATTCCCCCTTTTGGTTTTCTTTATAACTGAAATTGGTTGGTCAAATACAGGAACCTAGTTGTTTTAAATAAGAGGAACATATATAGAGAAAGAGGCAAATCTGTGTAGGCTCCTTGATCTCAGTAAAATGTGAAATGTGCCAGTGGTTCTGCTGTCTGACTTGATTTTTTTGTTTAATTTTGCTTGTTTTCATAGGTAGAAGAGGTGAAAAAGCATCAGCACTGTTTAGCCTTCAGTTCCTCTGGACCCCAGAGCCAGACTTACTACATTTGCTTTGAGACTTTCGCAGAGTATTTAAGGTGGCTGAGACAAGTTTCCAAGGTAAGCACCCAGTAATCTGGTTTCTAGCTGGCTACAAACTTGCTTTTTTGCTTCACCAATATGAAAATAGTACAGCTATGTATGCATTTTCTTTTCAGATACTACCAATGGTTAGCAATTTTTAAAAGAGAAGTCACACTGGAAAATAGCTTTTTAAATATGGCTTTATATTTGCCACATTTTGTTTAAGCTTACAATTCGGTCTGGCATCATTATTTTAGTGTTTTAGAGTTAAAAATTGAGATTGAAATTTTTAAGGGACTAGCCCAGGGCAGGACGGTTACAAAACCACAGAATACTCAGAGGCTTATTATAAATTTTTCCCCTTTTTCTGACTATTTTCATTTAAACAGTCTAATCCTGTGCCAACTTTCATCTTTATTCTGATTTAAAAAAATTTTTTTTCATTTGATTCTGATCCTTTTATAGTTCCCTACCTACTGAATGTGTCAGATCATCAGGTTCCACGAAGTAATACATTTTTGGGCATGTGTAGTAGAAACCGGAGTGATATTATAAGTAAGAAGAATAAATGCTGGTTTTTCAGGTACTGGATTAGAAGATGTTTTTACATCTCATCTCATTTGTTGTGTGTGAAGTAATGGGGTGGATCCCAGTATTTAATGTCTTGACCTTGAGAGTATTTTTCACATGATGAGATCTATAGGGTGCAGGAATTCACTTTTGTATTTTTGAGTTTACAATTAAATTTGTTATCCAAGTTGTATGACTCAGAGTGATTTGTGATTGAATAAATTACTGATGTGTCAAGTCATTGAGTGAAAGAATAATTTTGTAAAACACATAGCAGAAAACTAGAGAAAAATGGCTAGAAAGTGTTTTTACATTATTTGCTGCATTTGAATCATTATGTTATAAACTATGTTCTGATGATGTGATGTTATTAGGAACGTTAGTTCTCCTCCAAGAGAAGAGACAGTAGGAGGGGTTTAAGATGATAGCCGTTTGATTCTTTTAGCCTAGGCAAATGGATGTCTACTGCAGTGATGGTGAACCTTTTAAAGACCAAGTGCCCAGACTGCAACCCCAAACCCACTTTTTATCTTGAAGCGCCAATACTGCAGTTAAACTTGAGCATTTGGCGCCTGAGGTGACTTGGGTCATGTGCTGACTGAGAGGGTCCAGTGTGCCCACTGCAGCACATGTGCCATAGGTGTCCACCACTGCTCCACAGCATAATACAGCACTCCTACAGATGAAAAAGACTACACTTTTATTTTTCAGTCTTGCATGTGCCATTAATGTGATATGGCAAAATATGTCTCTGTCTAGTTTTAAGATTACTCCATGGCTGCATATGTGAGAATAGAAGTATTAAATAATGTGTGTGTGCATTAAAGTGGTTTGCTTTTGTATTTATGTTCATGTTTAATTGATTGTATCAGTTGTAAGCAATAAGTCCACTGTTCACCCTCATCTGTATTCAGAATAAAGTGCCAGAAAATTGGCAAAACATACAAAGTTACTGGTTTTTAAATATAACTTTACTTATTTTGGAATAATTTTGTATTTACAAAATGTTACAAAGAACACAGAGTTGCCATGCATATTTCTTTCAATTTCTCAAATAGGGCCAGCCAGATAGCTCAGCAGACTAAAGTGCCTGCTTAGGTAGACACAGGGTCCTGGGTTTCTTCTGATTGCCGGCCTGCTGTGCCGGCCCCACCCCCGGGCATGCTGAGACAGCAGTGCATACCTGCAATCCCAGCTCTTGGGAGGCTGAAAAACAGGAAGGATCCTTACAAGTCTGATCTGTGTAGTGAGACCTTGTAAAACCTATATTAAATACATAAACTCAAACATTAGCACAATACTTTGTCAAAATTAAGAAACCCAACATTATTAGTATGTTACTCTAACCCTTAGACTCCATTTGCATATCAGTAGTTGTTCCATAGTTGGCTGTGTGCTACAAGATGTCACCTAAGTAACACATTGCATTTGGTCATATCTGACTTGTCTCCTGTGGACTGTGACATTTCTCCCATCCAGTTTTGATGATTTTGACAATTTTCAAAATTATTGGTGAGGAATTTTATAGTGTCCTACATGGCAGTGTTTTGATCTTCTAGCTGCCTTACTTTTTTTTTTTTTTTTTTTTTTTTTTTTTTTTTTTTTTTTTTTTTTTTTTTTTTTTTTTTGATGGTTCTGGGAATTGTACCCATGGTCTTCCGTATCTAAGGGAAGCATTCTGTCCTTCAGTTCTATATCCTTAGGTATATTCTTTTAAAAGTAAATCAGAAATATAAATTCTTAAACACTGAAAAAATGTAAATAAAAGCATATGTAAGTTATTCAAATATACCACAGCAAATTGTTTTGATTGAAATGGTAATAAACCATTTCTTATATTAAACACCTACCCAATTGATAAGTGACTGTTTTAAATCTCATAGGCATATACTAAGCACTGTATATTTGTCAAGTCAGTGTTTTATGCATTGGAAATACAACAAAGAAAACATTCAGTTCCCCGTTTTTTATAAGGGCTTACACCAGGGAAGAGAGATTATAAATAAGTAAATGGGCAAGAAAAAAATTAGGATACTAGTTAATCATACTGTATATTACAAAATGATATGACAGAGAATAATGTGTGGGGGGTAATTTCAAAGAGAGGCCATGTACAGCGAAACTTCAATAAAAGAAGTGCATCTGATTGGAAAAACCTTTCCAGGCAGAGGGTAAAGATAGGGCGAAGACCTTAAAAGTATGGTGAGGTTGTGTTGTAGGTTCACAGGTAAGAATAGCAGGGTTCTTGTGTTATAGAAGGTAAAGTGTTTGAATTTTATTATTAATATCATGACAAACTGTTAAAGAGCTTTCTTCTGGAAAATTATGTGATCTGATACATGGTAACTACATTGTAAGGTACAGAAACAAAAGTGGAAAGACTCAAACTACAAGGCATTTGTGGTTAGTTTAGGCAGGAGATGAGTGTACCTTTGCAGAGGAAGTAGAGAGGCACATATAGATGTTTTGGGTTGTGCTTTGGAGACTGAGTAACAGGTTCACTGATAAATTACATGTAGGGCATAAGAAATAGGAAGAGATAAAGAAAGGTTTTTTTAGTCCTTATTTTGAATTACTGGGTAGAGTGTAGCCTGAATCATAAACTGTGGCATTACATTTTATATATTTGCACCTTTGTAGTGATGGTAGAATACAAAAAAATGTCGATCAGAGAGCTTCTTTTACCAGAGGGTGTAAAAGCAAACATAAGCAGTCGACTGTCCTTAAGTTGGGCATTAAAATGTTGGTTTCTGGGCTGGGGAGATAGCTCAGTAGAATAAGTGCTTGCCTGGCAAGTGGAAGGGCCTGAGTTCAATCCCTGGTTCTACAGAAAAAAAAAAAAAAAAAGTAAAATGTTGATTTCTAGGAGGGAGGTGATTATAAATGTTGAATGTTAGAATGGTGCCTCCTCTGTGGCTCAGTAAGATAGTGTACCTGTAATAAGCCTCTCTAATTACTTGAAGTATGAACACATTTAGACATCACACCTTTTCAGTAAGACATGGTAGAAGAGACTGGAAAAATTGTTGCATAGGACACATGATGGCAAGACAGCAGTGGTGGTGTTACTGCTAGCTTCCCTTTCCAATAATTATTGTGTCTCTTTTGGAGAACATTTGGTAGTAGGTATTGAAATGCAAGGGCTGGCCTACTAGCTCAGCAGATTAAAGCACTTGCAAGCAGGCACAAAAGTCAGGGATTCAATCCCCAGGCCCAGCCCTTGGGGCACATTGAGATGGCAGTTGAAACTGGGCATGGTGGCACACACCTGTAATGCCAGCTCCTGGGAGGCTGTAAACGGCAGATCACTAGGAGTCCGATCTCGTAGTGAGACCCTGAACACCCTATAGACCCTTCTCTAAAAATAAAAGAAAAAGAAATACATGCAGTTACGTGCAGATTATTCATATCTATAGACAAAAACACCAGCATGTACTCGTATAGTGTATATCCTACCCTTACAACTGCAAGTATTACTAGGAGGGAGGAAGGAGTTTGGTGTAGTTGCCTTAGATTATTATTAACTAAAATTAATTGGAAGGAAAATTTTAGCCTCTCTTTAGAAAGGCTTCCAATGTTTGGGGAGCTATGTAATGTGAAGGTAAGGAGTTTGAGTAAAATAAGATAGCCATAGATTCTGGTATTTACTGTTTAATATGGCTGTGTCCAAGTTTTCAGATTTTAAGCTTTTTCATCTGAAAATGTAGTAATACAATTCTCACCAACTAGAGCTTATATGAAATATGCATGTAATAACGTACTGACACTGCCCCATAGTAAGAAAGGAAGTAGCTGTGTGTTTGTGTACATGAATGACTGGCTAAAGAAATAATTTTGACTCTTACACCTGCCATCATCCTCTACTGATCAGCCTTTTAAAGTATTGTCTATCTTTATGGTTATTTTCAGTAAGGAAGGACACACATGTATTTAGTTTATCTGAACAAGGTGCCTTCTGCTGTTTTTAACAACTAACTGCAACCTTTTAGAGAAAGTAATAGTTTTTCTCCTGAAAAGCCAGGGACAAGGACCAGAAGACAAAACATTGTATAGTGAATACAGATTTTAAATATGTGTTTTCCTTCTGTAATCCTAAAAACCAGATATATATTTAAGAAGTTTTTAGAAGGGATAGTGGTACAGCTTAGTGGCATAACACTTGCCCAATGTGTGTGAGGTCCTCACTGCCACCCCCAAACCTGCAAAGTAAAATAAAAGTTGTAATTTATGAGTTAAAGAGCAAATGACCACTACAGAGCTGATCAGAGACACCAGATATTATAGAAGAAAAGAATGAAGGGATTCCCCTTCTGGGTAGAAATTCTATATAAAAATACAGATACAATGTTCTTTAAATTTACTATGTTGAAGCTGGGCGTGGTGGGTCACGCCTGTAATCCCAGCACTCAGGAGGCTGAGGCAGGAGGATTGGTGTGAGTTCGAGACCAGCCTGGGCTACAAGAGTGAGCTCAAGGCCAGCCTGAACTGCATAGCGAGACCCTGTCTCAAAAAGACAAAAAAAAAAAAAGAAATTTACTATGTTGAGGATGAGCTTATGAAAATATCTTTTCATTTAACCTAGCATTTAGAGACAGTCAGTTGGGGCTGCTGAACAGAGGGGAAAAATCTTGTTCTGATGGGGAATATAAGCTTACAGAAATTGTGAAGTAGATACACCTGATTGTTATAAGCTCCTTCTACTTTTAGTTTCCTCTTCCAGTTATTTACTTTTCTTCATACATAGGTACATAGGAAATTATACAATTTAGTCACATATAAGGTTACTATGGAAATTATTTTCAAATTGAGAAACAGTAAATTTCATAGAATAGATTACCTTTCTTTGTAATGCTTAAATGAGGATTTGTTTTGATAAGGATCTGAAAGAAAAACACATCAGAAACAGAAATTCTAATTTTAATGACCATCTGTATTACATCAGTGAAAGACACAAAGAACCAAATTCCAATTATTTGTAGTCAGAAACAGTTTGATAAATAATTTAAAAGAAAAGTTCTTTGTCTTTATTGTGCACTTCTGAACATTAGCTAAAAAGATGTGTTCTAGTTTGCTTCATTTGGGTTTGAGAAAATTTGTAACAGTTTATTAGGTATATTCTGCAGAAATAGGCTTTGTTTTAAGCTGAATCATAGCACTTAATATTGCTAGCCAAAATAATACATGGGATAGTCCCTTTAGAGGTTTCATGTTGGGTGTGTGTTAGTAGATGATCTTAGAGAAGAGTTCCTTTGGGAGGCTTATAATACTGGTTTTGAACTTATCTCTAAAATATTAATATGCATCATGCTTTAAAAATTCAGCAAATACCCTACCACATACAGTATAAGAAAAGGTCTTGTTTGTTAAATATAGGCACATGTACTATGCATGTTTTCAGTGATGTGAGTGGGGAGAGATACTAAGGCCCAGAATGATAGCTGAGGGGAAAACAGAATTGCAGAAGAGCACCTATCAAATAGGTGGCTACCATTATGGAAATGGTGGCCTAGCTGTTTATTTTTATGGTTCACTCCTTAAAATGTGTTCATTTTAGGTATGTTGGTTGATCTTTGATTTATTTTTTTCCTTTTTAAAAATTTTATTTTATTTTTAAAGTTTAATTTAATTTACTTTAAACCTTATTTAAGCTGGGTGTGGTGGCGCATGCCTGTAATCCCAGCACTCGGGAGGCTGAGGCAGGAGGATCAGTGCGAGTTCGAGACCAGCCTGGGCTACAAAAGTGAACTGAAGGCCAGCCTGAACTGCATAGTGAGACCCTGTCTCAAAAAGACAAAAAAAAAAAAAAAAAAAAACACCTTATTTATTTGTTTGTGTATGGTTGGCTCAGCCTGCTGTTGGGGTGGGGCTGGTGCAGCATGTGGTGCCGAGGTTTGAACCAAGGTCCCTGTGGTTACTTAAACTTTCCTAGGCAGGCACTTTATACTGCTGAGCCATCTTGCTGGCCCTAAAAATTTTATTTAAAGGAAATAGAAAAACTAAAACCAAAGTTCCAAAATTGTATGATGGAAAGGTACAACAATAAATACATTGTATGCTGTTTTGATTTCTTAAAGAGAACAAAAAATAGTATAAAAAATTAGAAGTGATACAGAATTTCATTAAATGATAGGAATACAACAGAGGTTGTTATATTAAATATTGTTGTTTTCAAATTAGTTGTCAGATACCAGATTTTAAAAATATGCAGAATTAGCTAAAATCATAAAAAAAGTCAAAAATGAGAGAGAAAAACTTAAGCATTAACTTCTCCTTCAACAGACCATCAGAAATCAGCAGCACACTGGGCCAGTGAGATGGTTCAGTGGTCTAAAGCACCTGCTTAGGAAAGCTTAGGCAACCGCAGGGACCACGGTTCAATCCCTGGCACCACATGCTACACCAGCACCTTCCCCAGGGTAAGCTGAGAGAGAGAAAGAGAGGGGGGGGGAGAGAAAGTATATATACAGGATAGGTTGGGTAATTGTGCTGATGATTTCTTAGAAAGAAAGAAGTATGGGCTGGGGAGATAGCTCCGAGGCACAAGTGCCTGCCTGGCAAGTGCAAGGTTGTGAGTTTGAACTCTGGTCCCACAAAA
>PVJA010011115.1:0-55654 GCA_004027025.1 Myocastor coypus | reverse complement strand
TTTTTTTTTTTTTTTTTTTTTTTTTTTTTTTTTTTTTTTTTTTTTTTTTTGTCTTTTTGAGACAGGGTCTCGCTATGCAGTTGAGGCTGGTCCTGCGCTCACTTTTGTAGCCCAGGCTGGTCTCGAACTCGCACCAATCCTCCTGCCTCAGCCTCCCAAGTGCTGGGATTACAGGCGTGAGCCACCACGCCCGGCTATATTGCCACTGTTAGCACGGTACTTCAAGTGTTGTCAAAATAACTCACTAGACATCATACTTTAGGTGGACTCTGAGTTATTAAGAAGCAGAATAAAATATTTCCATCTTTGTGCTCAATTAGTACATAGTAAATTGTTTCATAATTTACCCTATCAGATATTTGCTCATTGCAATTTATCCCCATCACAGTGCATTTTTCCAGGCTCCATTATACTCAGAAAACCCTCATACATTTGAGAAGCATATTTTTGTTAATTTTTGTCTTTCAGAAAACAAATCTGATACTATTACTTCACATTGCATCCTGAGAAACATGTATCTCAAGCTCCGACTCAAACTTGAATGCTTCCTTTCTCAATGGTATTATCAATTCTTATCGTCAATGTTAAAATTTCCATTGGAAATATTCCCCAAATCTCATGTACTTCATTGCCAGTGGAAGTGCTTTTGGGGAAGTTGGTGGATGATGAGGTCTTTGACATCATCCATTGGGCTAATCCACTAATAAAATCACATTTGGTGACATTGTAAGTACATAATAGAAGCAGGAGCTGTGGTCTCCTTGGAGGACACATCAAGGAACATGACATGAACATGAAGTGTGATGTCTGGCCCATCTTCTCTGGCTCTTCCTTTCTCTCTGCTATCTGGCTGCCTTGAGGTGAGCACATTTCCTGCATCTCACTCTTTCCATGTGGTGTTTCTATCTAACCCAGCTTTGAAGGCCTTAGAACTAAATTACCATAGACTGAATCATCTGAAACCATGAGCCAAAGTAAATCTATCCTCCTTTAAATTGATTATTTCAGGTGGTTTTTCAACTATCTATCTACCATTTCTTTCATGCATATGTCTCCAACTTGGCAGTTTTTAAACACATTTCCACTAGAGAATATATTCTCACTCTGTCTCATCCCTTAAGGTGTTCTTGATTTCTCTCTCTTTTTTTTTTCACATAGTATGACATTTATCATAAATTGAGTAAAATTGTGCTTCGAAAATCCACTTTATTTATTTATATCACTGTTGTTGTGTTAGTGCTCTGTAATATATTTCTTCCTTCTGAACTTTAGTTGCTCTAGTCTCTTTTACACATTCTGTACTTTATTTTTTAAATAATTTTTTATTTTGTTTATCATTTTTTTCTTGTTTCAGAACCTTTGTTTGTTTTCTTCACTCATTTTTTATGGCCGGCTCAGCCCGCACCGAGGGCAGAGCTGGCGCAGCATGTGGTGCCAGGGTTCGAACCACGGTCCCTGAAGCCACCCAAGCTTCCCCAAGCAGGCGCTTTAGACCACTGAGCAATCCCGCCAGGCCCACATTCTGTACTTCAGCTGTTGCCTTCCTTACACTCATTGTAATGTTAGTCTTTTAGAAATATTCATATGTGTATTCTTGGACATTCTTGGCTTCTCCTCTTCCTTTGTCTTTCAGCTTTATTTTGCTTTCATACCCATAATATTGAACCACTATATAAGTGAAAATCACCTATACAGGAATCTTGTGTTACCCAGTTGTTTCCATGCATAGTACTTTATCTTCTAAGCACTCAAAAGGTCAATATTCTATATTATTTTCTTTATTTAATATTGATTGTGTATATTCATCCACTATTATTCAGGGATCATGAACACAATAACTCTTTCACCATTATTTGCCAAATATTTACTACAAAACTGAGACAAGAGATGACCACAATAATTTGATATGAAAGTTACTATACAGACTTTAAGACAGTTTAAGGATTTGTGTGTGTGTGTGTGGTGCTGGACTTTAAAGTCAGGATCTTGTGCTTGCCAGGAAAGTGCTTATTGTACTGAGCTATCTCTCTGGCCCTTTACCAATTTTAAAATATGAGAAATAATACCATATTCAAAAGGATAGACATGGAGAATAAAATAGAAATGTGTGCCTTAATACAAGCTCCATGGGGCCAGGGAGATGTTGATAGTTCAGCATCATAAGCTCCTGGCTGGCAAGCACAAGGTCCTCAGTTCCATTCCATATATATATATGCAGAAGCTCCATAGGGCAAATAAAATTTGTTTATAATTATTGCATTCTACCGTCTCATGGAGATTTTGGCCACATATTATTTCTTTAATAAAAATTTGTTGGATAAATAAGAAAACTTGAAAGGTAATATTTAAGGCCAACTGAATAACAGAACAATAAATATTGAGATTAGCTTTCAATATAAATAAAAAATAAACATTTATCTCTGTTACATATACATTATGGCAAGACATCCTTTTTGTTCCACCAAACATCTGCTAAGTACATGCGCTGTCTTGCAAGTTGGAGCAGAAATTGAATAAAACAGTTTTTGGGGTCACTGTATAAGATAATGTAATCAGGGAAATGAAGAAGCCTGAAATAACTCAAAAATCAAGAAGCACAGTAATTAATTTACTAACCAGTACAGCAACTTTCATGAAGGAGAAAAAAAAATGAGCTCACATTTTAGACTTTGCAACAAAACTTATGTAAAGAAAAGAAAAAGCAGAGTTCACTAAAATCTAAAATATACTTTGATATGTCATCTGTTACCTCATAAGAGTGTATATTTTGTTAATGCATATATGTAGTTTTATTTGAAAAACAAATTTAATGTAAAACTTATCATAAAGATAACACATACAAGCCGGGTGTGGTGGCACACACCTGTAATTCCAGCACTCAGGAGGCTGAGGCAGGAGGATTGGTGCGAGTTCGAGACCAGCCTGGGCTACAAAAGTGAGCTCAAGGCCAGCCTGAGCTGCATAGTGAGACCCTGTCTTAAAAAGACAAAAAAAAAAAAAGATAACACATACAATGAATGATTCACTTCATATTTCTGAAACTTGATTTTCTGTGATTTCCAGACTAGTTTTCCCAATAGAAATCATTACTACATGTGTTTTCACTTGAATTTCATCTCAGAGTCTATAATTCAGCTTAACTTCTGTCCCATTTACATTTCTTTCCATGCTCTGTAAGATTAAGGGAAAAAAATCCTTTTAAAATCACTGCTGAACTTTAGAAAATTGATAGTGAAATAAACAACACGGTCAGCAACATAAAGAACAAAATAATCTTCAGTATATGTTAAATTTTCAAATGATACAATGTTCTCTCACTTTATTATTATTTTAGAATGAAAAATAAATTTCATAAAATTAAATATCCCTCTAACTCTAAAAGTTTCATAAGTACAAATAAATAACATTTGAAGTTATATGATCCTGTTTTAAATAACAATCCCTTAGAAAGCAGATCAATTTCAATTCTTTTACAGCCATTTATATGTCAATAAAATGCCCAAGGAGCAATAAATATAAGTAATTTCTCCTAACCATTTTCCAAATTAAAACTTTATATTTGTTTTCATGTGTTCAATATTTATTGAATGAGATACTATAGTACTAATTTTGAGAAATTCCCATTATGAGCCCCAAGTATTTATTTCTTTTAACTTTATTCATTGTCTCTGACTATATATATATATATATATATATATATATATATATATATATATATATATATCTTCATATATTTGATCCTTTTTGTGATCAAACCAAGAAATTTTGTTTATCCTACATAAGCACTCTCTTATTGATCTCTTAGCCACATACAAAAACAATTTTAATTTGATAAAGAGGGGGCACATTGTAAATAAATTATAAAACACTGTTTTATAAAACTTAAAGTTTAGGGACGGATTTATTAATGTTAAACTCATAGTAGAATGGTGTTTTTCTGGAGCCCGTTTTGAAGAACTGGCCTTACTGTTTTCCTTTGAGTGCCAAATTCTTTCCTAAATGATGTATATAATTTTAATCCATAATTATAAATACAAGTATATTTTTATAATAAGGCATTCAAACTTGAGTCCCATGGTTGCATTTAAATTTTAAGACTATCAGGGCTAGTCGTATAGCTCAGCTGATTAAGCTCTTGCTTAGGGAAGCACAGGGGCCCAGGGTTCAATACCTGGCCCCGCCTGCTGCACCAGCCCTGCTCTCATCGCACTGAGTCATTGATATTGTCCGGGCGCTGGTAATCCCAGTGCTTGTGAGGTAGAAGCAAGAGGATCACTATGAGCCAATAGGAGACCTTGTACAAAATAAATAAATAAATAAAAATAAGGTAAAAGACAAAAAAAATAAATTTATAACTATCATTTTATAACTGGTTGTTATAAAATATATTTTTAATTTACAAATAAAAATATGTATATTTAGCATATTTATTTGATTATAATATGCCTACCATTTGGAGTGGCTAGCTCAGACTAATTAATGCATGAACTGATTCTCATATATATACCTTTAGGGGTTTGAGGAAACTTTAAATCTATCAGAGATTTTTGAAGTTTATAACATATTGCTTTAACTATAACCATTTTCTTGTGAATCTCTTGAATTTATTCTCACTTAGTGGAATTTTATAACATTTAAACAACATCTCCCCAGTTCCTCCCTCTCCCAGTCACTCATAGTTACCTTTCTATTCGCCATAAGATCAGCTACCATATTTTACATTGCACATACAAATGAGATCAGAGAATATTTCTTTTCCTGGTTTATTTCACTTATTATAGTACCCTAGAGTTTGTCTACACTGTTATAACTTACAGAGATTTTCTCTTGGGAAAAGCCACAATGATATTTCATTGTACATATACACAATATGTGTTGAGTTTGTTCATGCACTGGTAAACAGTTAGAGTATTCACATATTATGAATATACTGAATAATGCTGTCCTGAGACAGGGGGAAGGACAGTATTTAATATCGTACTTTTTGGGCTGGCCAGATAGCTCAGGAGACTAAAGCAGCTGATGCTTAGGCAGAGTGCAGGGATCAGGGCTCTATCGCCCTCTACACACATGTTGTGCCAGTCATGTCCCTGGGACACACAGAGATGGTTTCTGAGACTGGACATGGTGGTTTGAGTGTCTGTAATCCCCATGGTTGGGAAGCTGAAAACACGATTACTACCAGACCATTCTGTGTAGTGAGATTCTGTAGACCCTGTACTAAATATATTCAAAGAAATGATGATTACTTTCTTTTCTTTCTTTTATACATACATTTGTTAAGGGGACTTCAGAATTATACAATCATTATTCTTGCTTTCAATTGTTTGAGGAACACTAATTTTCTCCTCTGAAATGGCTATACACATGTGCGCTTCCATTTAAAATGTCCAATACATCTTTTTTCTCCGCAACCTCACCATTACACATTATTCGACTTTTAAATAATAGCCATCCTAACAGAGATGACGTCAAATCTCATTGTACATTTATATGGATTTTGCTAACCATGGATCTATCTTGGCTCATAGTGCATAGGTGGTGGACAGCAAAGCAGTAATATTATGACAGAGAAAAGTCAACCAGCCATGTCACCGGGGAGCAGAGTCAGGAACACACCCACCCCATTCATGCACGAAGTAACACAGCTCTTGTCATCAGAACCTACCTCTGATATCAACATATTCAGCTTCTGAGCTGAACAAGAGATGAATCCACTCACAAGCACAACACTGCCACAAGCCAGTCTTCTTTAAAACATGTGAGTTATTGAGGAGATATGTTAGTTCTAAACCATCATGTTGTGCTGTTCCTATATTAAAAACTATCATGTTTATGTCACCATGCACAAATATTAGGTGACAACTTGAATATTGCTGAAAAGCAAAGACTAAGTAAGTCTCCTCAGAGATCTAAGGCGAACGCTGAACTGTGAGCCCTGAAAGAAATGTGAAAAAGGCAGTGAAATATCTCCTAAGTACAAAAACCTCCATTCCATAATGGATGCATATGAGAATAGAGAGGAGTCTAAAAAGGAAGACCAGGTTCTAGCAGTGAAAACATTAAACCCTGCAATTCTGTGCTCAGAAGCTGAGTCATTTTGTGGTGAGAAGGGAGCTGTGAAGAGCAGTCCCAGTGGTAAGATTTTTCAAGATGAAGTCTAAATCCCTCATCATTTTGAATGGTTTTACTAATTACTGAGGGTTTCTTGAGTACAGATTTCTGTATCCTGTAAATTACTGAGATCTCCAACATATTTCCCACAGCTTATTCCCATAGCTACATACACTGTTTTCCCTGGGATTCTTATTTTGTCTCCTTAACCACTCTTTGAAATGGGGCGGAATTCTTCCGTACTCCACACTTACCTTTATGGTAGTGCAACTTACATCATGTGGAGGATGTCAACTTGGCTGCAGGTTTGAGCAGTAGGCTGGACCCCTTCGACTATGGCTATGGATAACTGTGATTATCTAACTGGTTGGGGAAACACTTCCCTCTGAATTCTTGAATGAGAAAGACTTGCTTTGCTCTCTTTTCAGTCTTTAGAATGTACTAGCTCGATACAACCTTAGGTCTGTGAATTTTAGGTCTGACCAATTCCTAAGATGACTTTCATTGCATTTTTATTGTCCTTATGTATAATCCTTAACTTCCTATTAGTACAAAAATTCTTTCTTTGCTTTTACTTCCTTGGGGTGACTCTGGAAATTCCTTTAATGAAATTTTGTTCCGATTTGCACTTCTAATTTTTACTGCAGATTTGGTTCACAGAAACCAGCAATAACCATGAAATAGGATAAATATTAGATCAATTAGTATACTGTAATCTAAGTTTCCTATAAAAAATGCAGAACTTTGTGAAAAAAATTAAGATAATGTATCTTCCTGATTGCAATTCTGGTTTCTATTTTAACTTCTCAAGGAATCCTTGATCCAAACAAAATCTTCTGGAGCTGGGCTTTACTACCCATATTTTAACAACACTCTTTTGATCTGAGTCATCCCATATTCAAATAACTATATCTAACAGCACTTTAGGATTCTTTAGCCTCCATTTCAAAAGTTAGCAGTCTCAACCCACGAACCAGTAACAAAGCTGCTAAAACTCATGGTCAGGTATAATCACAATAACAACCCTAATCCTGGTACCATAATCTTCATGGCTGGGATGAAATAATTCACACTCACAACTTAATGGAGGAAAAGGGACTTGTCTGACAGTTCTCAGTGGAGCAGTCCATGGCTGGTGGTCTGAGGCACAAATACCCAAGTAGAAAGAGATAGTAAAGGAGAGCTGCTCCATTCTTTTCAACAAGAGAGCAGAGAGAGATGAAAGAAGTTAGGGATGAGAATAAACCTGTATAGATCATACCCCCAGAGACCTAATTCTTCAGTCCAGGCCTCATTTCCTAACAGTACATTTAGTTACTGTATTCATCAAGTGAAGTCCTCCTGAATGCATCTATGCATGTATACTGCTCCCAGTATCCAATATCTTCCAAACACGAGCCTTCTCAGATAAACATTAGATTCAAACAATAACAATATTATACACATTTTTATTTTTTTGAGAATCCTTAATCATATTTCATTAGGCTATAGTACTTTGCAATCCCACTAAAAGTCTTAAATGCTTTCTACAAATTTTCGCAACAGTTAGAATAATAACAATTCTAAAAATGTGAAAAAAAAAAAAAATCTCCGTGCATTTGACTTGCATTTCTCTAAAGATTAGTCTTGAATTTTTTCCTAATCCATCAGATATTTCTTTCTTTTCTTTTATTTATTTATTTATTTATTTATTTATTTATTTATTTATTTATTTGACAGGTTCTCTCTGTGCAGTTCAGATTGGCCTTGAGGGTATTTTGTAGCCCAAACTAGTCTTGAATTTACCGTGATCCTCCTGCCTCAACTTAACGAATTCTGAGATTATAGGCATGCACCACCACACCTGGCTCCACTGGCTGCTTCCACGAGAACTTTGTATAAAGCTGTGTACCCAAAGCATTTGCCTATCATTTAATTAGTGTGTCTTTTTTTTACTGAGTTATGTATGTTCAAATATATGGCTTCCATCTTTCTCATTATACAGTTTATCTCTTCACTTCTTTGGTCATGTCCTTTGCTATGAGGAAATTTTTGAGTTTTTAAAATTCCAATGCTCATTTTTTTATCCATTATTTGTTGTCTCAAAGGCAGAAATAACGTTATAGATGAGCACAAAAGAGGAACAGAGGATCCAGATTAAAAAAAAATAAAAAATAAAACAAAAACAATTGCAATGCTACAGTATACATTTTACTCCAAAGTAATTCTTTACCTATGTTACCTACTCTCCTAAGGAAAAATAACTCCAGATTAAAAAATGTAGTTGCATCATCCAACTCCTTACTTAAAATGTTATGCCTAGAGTATGACTTCTGAAAGATATCTTGAAAGGTGATCAAAACTAATGCTGCTCTTGTTTTGCTTCTTACTGTCAGGTCTGCAGCTTACCCTGGAAACCCACAATGGACTTACTAGCCTTCTACATTTTAAAAATCTGACAGTTTTTCCCTCCAGATCCTAGCACACACAGTGATCACTTTGTCAGGAATAGTATGGGACCCAGGTTGTAAGAAGTATTTGTTTTGTCATCTTCCCTTCCTTGGAAGTATAAAGTTTTCCCTTTCCTGCCAATGGATTTAGTGGGGTAAAATAGGCAACACTAATATTTTTATTCATAAAATATTGCTATCTGTTGCTGTCTCTTTATTCTCTTGTGAAATGATTCCGATATTTGTTTTATGTTTGAAGCTAAAATAGGGATCCTTATCTGAGTCATAAGAATAATTTCTTTTTTGTTTGTAGATGCTATTTGTTCACATTCCATGTATATTTAGAATAATTTTAATTTATCCTTTAGAAAAGTAAATTATGACTGAGAACTGTAATTCGATCAGAATTCTCTTCTCTGTTTGAAATAATCGAAAGTAACAATGCACATTCTTCTTTTCTAATAATATCTGACTTAGCGAATTGGAGCCAAGGTTAACAAGTAAATAGACACACTATTATCTGCACATGTTGCTAAAAGAGCAACTATGTCTGTAGGAGTATGCAGTTTCTTTTTTCTTTTCTTTTTTTTTCTTTTCTTTTCTTTTCTTTCTTTCTTTCTTTCTTTCTTTCCTTTTTTCTCTCTTTGTTTTTCGGAACAGGGGATGGAACTCAGGCCCTTGTGCTTTCTAGGCAAGTGCTTATTCTACTGAGATATCTCCCCAGGATGCAGTTTCTAGACAAGGGAATAAATCTATGATCAGGTAGGTGTGGGCATTATAATTAATATTAGCAAATCATCTGGTAGTTAATTTGTTAGAAAAAATTTACTGAGATACTAATACTTAATCTCAGTTTTTGACACTGCATTAGTAGTTTCCTGTTGTTTAATTTTTTTAATCTATCTATCTATCTATCTATCTATCTATCTATCTATCTATCTATCTATATCTATCTATCTATTTATTTGGTACAGTGTCTCGCTATGCAGCTTGGACTCATACTGATCCTCCCATCTGTCTTCCCAGTTGAGATTACGGGTGTGCGACATGACACCTAGCTTTGGCAACCAGCACTGCACACTTGGAATTCTGGGACTGTGGTTCCAGGGCCAGCACAACATGTGATAACCAGGGATTGATCCCAGGTCCTTTCATTCACCAGGCTGTCACCCTGGAACATTTTCTGCTGTTTAAATGAAGCAGCCAGAAATAAAGATTTACTGTAACAATTATTCATTTAAATCAGTGCTCTGTGCAATGAGTTATGAGCTGCGTTGTGCCGGATGGATATTCTGCTGGTTTCGTCTGTAACTCTCCATGGTTGATCATTTTTAGGTAGGCTCATTCTGGTTCTGGGTTTGGCTGGTTACAAAGTAGGCTAACAAACAATGAAGACAACAGGTCTTATTAGCCAAGAAGCAACAGTGGGTTCATTTACACACCAATGCAAATCTTAAACATACATTAAATCTGAATCTCAGAACAAGCACAACAAAAACTCTTTCAGATTCCCTAGGTCATAGGAAATCAGAAGAAAAACCTAGATTCAGGGCCCTGATTGTTAGGCTTCGCTTCTTTATAAGAAGATAGTGTAATAATTTTTATGCAAAATTTTAAATTAGAAGATTTCTGCATTTCAACCTTTTTTTTCCAATTACAAATAATTAAACAAGCTGTATTTTAGAGAAAAAGTTATTTTAGATTTCAGAAAATTTTAGAATGATGGAGCTCTCTGAGCTTTAGCATATAGGGCTGTACAATGTTTACAAATTTTTCTTTTTGAAAGCCAAGCATGGAGCACTATGGAGTACAAATTGGAAGACATGAGAAAAGTGGTGCAATATTTCCTATGAAATAAACCTTGAAATGCTTTCTCTTCTTATTTATGGCTACATTTATTCCTTCCACACGAATATCTGGTACCTGAAAAGATGCTGATTGTACACTACAAATCATATATCTTTCTTTTTCAAAAGTACATGAATATTTCCTATCCACTCTCATGCACTTTCTTATAATTATTGTCTAGAGAGTAATTTCTTTTTAGAGGGAACCATGACACAATTAATATGCCTAGGGTTATTTTTTTAAAATATGTTTCTGATTTACAGTCAAGTAGCAAATGCTGGGAGGTTATGCAAACTGTATGACTTTCTATTTGTAATGTCAACAATTAAGTCACTTGTTTCTGGCTTAAATCCACAGCTTCTAAGAGAAAGAATCCAAATTATGTCAATTTATGAAATGTTATTTGCATACTTGAAAACATTCTACTGGCAAAAATATAGGAGTTTTAGAATAAATGACCAAAGCAATGGCAGTAAAGTAGAAACTGAAAAACTATCTATGCTACAACTATGTGAGCATATATTATGGTATTTTCTCTTGAATATATGTGCATATTTTCTCTGGATAGATGTGTTTAAGTATTTTCAGTATATACATGGGTATACTTACTTGAATATATATGTATATGTTCTCTTTGAATATAGATAGATAGATAGATAGATAGATAGATAGATAGATAGATAGAGATATAGAGACATATGGATACATGAATACATAGAGTACACTATTTTCCCTTGAGGGAAATATATATATATATGTATATGTATATTATGGACCAATGGAGAAAAATATATGTCATGGAGCATCACAGAGCTGTAGGGCACAAGCCAAGGAAGTGAAAGACAAACACATAGTTTAAAAGGTATCTATGAATTATTTTTCCACTTTTTTCTTAGTATTTATTTTTTGCTTTTATTTGTAGTCATTATACCGCTTTAAGCCAAATAGTAATTGTATACGATATATCAGTTCGATGCATGTTTAGAAAATGCAAAATTATGAAAAATGATTTTGAAAACATGTACTGAAAAAGAGTAAGACATGAATTTGTCTACCTGCTACCTCATTGCTTACAATGCATATCATCAGAAAATGTTTAGAGAGTAACAATCACTGTGCTAAGGTGGGTATTTCCTCCATTTTCTCCATTTACTAAAAGTTCTCATTTATTTCCTCAATAAGTATTTATGGTTGGAATGCGTAACCACTATATAAATACATAAGTAAATTTGTGTAGAATAGCCTAGCGGTATCTCAAGGGGGCTGGATGTTTTTATTACTTTTAATAAGAAATAGCAATGTGCCTGTTTAAAAACACATTAGTACTACATTCCGAATGTTATTCAGAGCACAGGGTGCAGACATGATAATTTTTCTAACCACTATTGGTAAAAAAAAACTTTCTTTTCTTTGAACTAGGAGAAAGTAGTTATATACATAATCCAATGTCCCATAATCACTGGGGGTTATTGACAAACTGGCAATGTTGGAAGCTTTCAGTTTAAGCCTTTTGCAGCTCAGCATACTAATCTAGCGTTACGTTTCTGCTGGCTGGTTAAAGGCAAGTTAAAACAAGACATGTAGAACAAAATATGGAACTTTTGCATCTCCCAACTTCAGCCAAATCGCCTCAGGATTTACTTTGAAACCATGTACAGTGCTTTGTAGAACTGTTGTCAGTGTCAGTCATTTGGATGAGTCATGACCATTGCTTGACCAGTTTGCTCTCTGTGACAGCCTGAATGTTTTCCCTCTAGGTGACTTTCCTTAGGCACACTATATATTTTTAATCCCTTACCTCTGTACCATAATCTCCTTGAACAGAAAATTTGGGAAACCACTGAGTTACAGGATGTTATAACAAAGGTTCTCTTATGTCCTGAGTCCTCACTGACCTTGAAGGGCTACAGCCAAAGTATTGGTTATCTTTGTATCTCTTCTTTTTCTCTAATTTTTGGTGTAGAAACTTATGTTCTTAAGTCTCCAAAAGAAAAGTTTAGTGACACTATTATTCTGTGACATAAATACATGGGCTTAACATCATTGTCTTTCTGAGTATCAAACATCTTAGACGTAACTTGGAATTGGCATTATTTATCAATCATTGATATTTTAATAAATCTCAATAGAATGTGATAAACGCACTTACACATTTTTACATAGAAATTTAGAAATCTAAGATTATACAAAAATGTACCCTGTCAATCCTGTAGTATTTTTCCTAGTCTCTTACTCCATTTAATATCCTTTTTGTTTTCTTGTAAATCAACCATTTCCTTGAAAGAGAGAGGATAGCAGTAACAGAAATTACTTAGAAGCTGAGTGTATTTTGAAGACATAAGTAAAATAAACCAGACCTACAAGTGTAAATATCCTATAGTCTCCCAAGTGTAAAAACTCAAAAGAATAAATAAAAATGGAGAGGCATAATACAGCTGAATAGAAATCAAGAACTTAAGGGTTAAACAATGAAGTGACTGCAAGCAGAAAACATAAAAAACGTGGCAGGAGCAAAACCATGCACAGGATGAATTAGGTAATGGTCCTAAGAGCCTCCAAAAGGTTTATCACATTGAGGATAGCAATGTGTAACACTAAAACTATGCTTGGAAAGCATGCCATTCTACGCCTGGATTTTTTATATCCACCTTCCTAACTGGGCTGCCAAGAATTTTATTGTCACTTCATGAAAGGGATCCTTCAAATATTCTTCTATTCTGAAAATACTTAGATAGGTCCTATGCTACTCATAGAGAAAGTGATATAGAAAAATGCCCACCACTCTGTGCATTGCTTTCCAAGTCTGGTGCGTTTTTCATTTTAAATCTGAGAGCTAATCAATGCACTGGGATCTATTCCAAATGTGATCTTGAGACACCCACCCAGAATTGAAAACAAAAAAAGATAAATTGTGTGTGTGTGTGTGTGTGTGTATAATATATCAGTGGATTTCAATGACATCATTGGGCAGAGGTAGCAAGATGAATTTTAGGAACCAACAGTGTAGTTTTTTCAATAGGAACAATCTGATTTATGGTTGAGTTCTACCTTTTCTCTTTCATAAGCCTTAAAATATTTTAGCAGACGATAGCGACTACTTCGTAATAGCTTTATTCTATTGGTGATCATATTTGATTCTATGATGGTTTGAGCTAATACACTGCAAAGAAATGACACTCAGTGAAGACACAGTAAATTAAGTTACAAATACATGTCATAGTGAATTCTAATGAAAGTACTTATTTTATTCAGAAACCAAATACACAGCAAGAGAATTTGTTTAATGTTCTTTTGGAAATATAAGTATTGTTTTAGTTACCTGCTGTGCTATTTTACAAATCATAAAATTTAGTTTAAAAAAATTCCCTTATGTTACGGTGTTGCACTTTCTTCAAACTCTGTTGACATTGCACAGTATTTCCTTTCTGCTCCTTTAGAATCTTCTTTTTATTTGTTTATTCACCAACGTGTTCATTATTCAACTTGTAAATGCCATGCATTTATCAGTACTGGTGATGTAATGTCCCTTGCCCCAGAGAGCTTTCTTTTCACAGGGAATCATAGACCAATTTTAAGAACAGACCGATTCTGTAAATTCGTTTTGTTGCTTTGCCTGTAATATGGGAATTGCTATTGCTTTCTGTTTTAATGACAAGAGCACACAAGTCAGTGTTCCAAGATCACCAAACTAGAAAATACTAAAAAAGAAGGTGAATTACAAAGTTACTCATATGTTAGGGTTGCTCTTTCGTGTCTAGCACAGCACTACTCACAAGCGCCAAGATAGAGACTTACACCCACTACGGCATCAGTATATTAAAAATGTGTTGCACATAAACACAATGTAGTGCTATTTTGTATTAAAATGGGTAAATCTTGTCATTTTGGACCATATGGATAAGCTCAAAAGCTATTATGTTGTCAGGCATGGTGGCGCACGCCTGTAATCCCCGCACTTGGGAGGCTGAGCCAGGAGGATCGACCAGCCTGTACTGCAAAAGTGAGCTCAAGGCCAGCCTGAACTGCATAGCGAGACCCTGTCTCAAAATAAATAAATAAATAAATAAATAAATAAATAAATAAATAAATAAAATAAACTATTATGTTAAGTGAGGTAAGCCTGTCACACAAGACCAAATATCACCTGTTGTTGTCAAGGATCTATATTTATATAGACAACACAATAATGATGTAATTGGAGAAATAGAAGAAATGCTTAAAAAATTGAATGAGTCAAGGAAGAGTGTACAAGTTTTAGATAGATAAGAGATATGACTTCTGAGAAATATCGGGTAGCAAGTTGACTTTGATTATTCTCAATGTGTTATATACCAAACAGTACTATGACATCCATTTCAAAATTTCTAAAAGACTCAATTTCAAATGTCTAATAAAGGTAATAGGTAAGCAAGGTGATAGACATTGATTAGATGACACACTTTAAACATATAAAAGATCATATATATGGACAAATTCATGCCCTATCCTTTTCTGTATACATTTTCAAAGCCATTTTCCAAAATGTTACATGTAAATTTCATAATCATCATTGAACTGATAAACCATTATATATTTAATAGTTTCTTAGCAAATTTTATACTACTTTGAAGGAAAAAGTCTACAAAATTTTATCACATGAGAGAGCACTTTGGGGTTTCAAATCCTACTAAATTAAAGTTTATAAATAATTATAGCATCTTCTTTAAAAGTGTACCTCAAGAATTTTTACTTATTTTAATCTTAATATTTAGCATTTGCTGTGATAAGGCTAAAGGATATTAAGTGACAGGAACAGTCTAGAACTCCTATTCCCTTTGAGGGTTGGTTGTGGGGTGACAGAAAACTTTGAGTAACAACATTATATAAGATCTCTCACCTGATATAGTAATGTGATGCTAAATGAGGGAGCTATGACAGAAAAGTCTTCTGATAAGCTGCCTTTGATATGGAGGAACTGAAAAAAGACTAGGATGAATTACAATTCTAGGAAATGCTGAAATGCTGTCCCTTTGTCTCTCTGTCTCTCTCACTTTCTCTTTGTCTCTCTCTGTCTCTCTTTCTTATCTTTTGTTTGCATTCTCATCTCTGTATATGAGAGAGAGAGAGAGAGAGAGAGAGAGAGAGAGAGAGAGAGAAATTAAAATATCCCACAAAGTTTGAGTTTTAAAAGTGATGTCCTCATGAGGCACAGTACTCCTCCACAGACTCACCCTCGGTAGCAGGCTGCTCACATTCTTCAGAGTTAGCACCTGGTAAGAACTGACTCACCGGCATCATTACTGAGACAGGTGAGCTCTTATTTCTGCCTCATGACTGCAAGGAGTTGAGTAAGTTCCTCTGTGCAAACCTTTTACCATACTGCTCTGCCTTAGAGTCAGCCAGTTTCAGACCGAGCCCACTGAGAACTGGGATCTAAAATAAATCTCTCCCACTTAAAGGTACAGATGTGGATATTTTGTCCCAGATATGAGAAAGTGACTGATATATGCATAATTATAAAATTATATCTATCTATTTATCTATCTATCTATTCCAAGAGAAAGATATTTGCGTATAAATTAGTAAGGAAGAAAATTTTAAGAATCTGTATGTCAAAGTTTAAAATCATTTATAAAACATGGGCAAAAATAACCTGAAGATATAAATAAACCAAGCAATAATTTAAAGATAAAAGTATTGAATATGAAATTAAACATTGAATATCAAGACATTAATTATTATGGTATAGGTTACTCCTGTAAGGTCAACTTTAAAATTATATAACTAATAATGGAATACTAATGATAAAATTATTCTAAATTTATAATAATAAATCATGCATTTTCTTTAGGATTTATAGTTTCATAATTCCTATATATGTTGAGCAAAAAATAATAATTTTCTGTTTGTGGCATCATTACTTTATGGAATGCTAGATAACAATTATATCACAAAGAACATAGAGAGAGAGAGATTTGCTACTGATTCTTATTGGGGATTTTTAAATAGCATATTAAAAATTTATGAGATAAGGATAAGAAAATACTCAATTATCTGTATATTAAAAGGTCAAGTTGAAACTTCAAACAAAATTGACAAGCCCAGCTTGAATTTAAATAAGAGAAGTTACAAGATGCATAACAATTGTTAGGGCTGGGGAGATAGTTTAGTGGCATGATCATCTGCCTGGCAAGCCCACGGTCTGGGTGCAATCCCTAATATTGAAAAAAAAAATTGCTATAACAGTTGTTAGATTGTAGATTTCTTGTAGGATATTCAAATGTTAACTTTTGTATAACGTTTGATTAATTAGCTCATATTTTTAACATATTTCTATAATCATTTTATAAAATATTAATATTGATAATATGAAAGTGAGTGCCAAGAGAAGTAAAAACTCTGTTGGAAAACATAACCCAGCAGTAAAACTATCTACATCAAAACACTAAAATATAAATCAGTAAGTTGCAATGAATATATGAGCTCAGACTCTTCTTTTAGCCAAATCTAATCCATGTGATCATATTTACTATGTGAAAAATATGAAATTTGGACCAGCCAAATAGATCAGAGGATTAAAGCACCTGATTTGGCAGATGTAGGAGCCAGGGTTCAATCCCTGGCCTGCCATGCGAGCCCTGCTCCCTGGGCGTGCTGATAGTGCTACTGAGACTAAGGGTGGTGATGTGGGCCTGTAATCCCAGTTCTTTAGAAGCTGAACACAGACAGATCACTAAGAATCTGATCTAAGTAGTAAGACTCTATAGACCCTGTACTAAAAATAAATAAATAAAAATAGATAGATTATAGATAGATAGATAGATAGATAGATAGATAGATAGATAGATATAAAGTTTATCTTAAAACTATCTAATGGTGCTATATAAACATCTTGAGGAGTCATTTTTGTTATGTAAAATTCATTCTATTAGTAAGTTAGATTTGATAAAATATCTTTTATGGATCTGACACATAGGTTGTTATGACAGATTTTTTACATAATCTAGGAAGTGAAAGTGATTTATTAAATATAATTCTAACACTTTGATTTATAAAACAGCTGGAGGTGGTAACCTGCAATAAATTAATCTATTATAAATTATGAAAGTATTAATATAACGTGATTTAAGCATCTGCAGTTCACAGATATTATGTGGAATTATTTATTGATGTCATTTTCTCTATCTGCCTTCCCTACTACACTGATGAAAGACCTTGGCATATCTTTGTCATTATGTAGGAACTAGATTCTCTGCCAAATTATATGGTGAAGTGTTTAAAACTTTAAGTTACATTAATATTTAAAAATGTGGGGGCCCAGCGGGATGGCTCAGTGGTCTAAAGTGCCTGCTTGGGAAAGCTTGGGTGGCTTCAGGGACCTCGGTTCGATCCCCAGCACCACAAGCTGCGCCAGCCTTGCCCTTGGGGCAGGCTGAGCCGGCCATAAAAATGAGTGAATAAACAAAGGTTCTGAAACAATAAATAAATAAATAAATAAATAAATAAATAAATAAATACATACATACATACATACATACATACATACATAAAATTAAAAAAAATATTTAAAAATGTACCCCATACTATGTAGACAGCATTAAAGTTTTGTGTGGTTGAAATGTGGTATTAAATTTAATGGAATGAAGGAATATATGCTTTAAATTTATAATGAAATAGGTATCATTTCTTAAGTAAGGGTTATTAGTAAACTCTGAACTTGAAGTTTTAACTCAAAATCGATTTAATTGTTGAAGACAATTTTTACATAAGATGCTGAGCAACTCTTCCAAGTTAACACTTGTAATGTATTACTAAGCAAGAAATGGAAACAATGTTTTCTGATTCAAGATCTAATTCTCAGTTTTATAATTTGCAGAACTGGAAAAGTATATATTCCTCCCTTCAGTCACAATATCATTTTAGGTTCAAATAAATGAAAGAATGCTAAAAGTATTTCTAATTGTAAACATCTAAATAATCCCAAGTCAATTCCTTTAGATATACCTGATTACTAGGGAATTTACATATGCAAGGTAGTTTTTCAATAAAGGAACCACAATTTATAACAAGAAGTCAACAGAAAAACAAGACAGAAGCATTTAGTAGTATTATGCCTTCAACTCTGGATGCAAAGCTTTGTGTGAACACTTTTTCTCACCTGTCCAAAATCTCATCTTAAGAGATTTCTCCTAAAACATTAACAAAGGAGCAAAGTTTCAGAATGACTTGGATAAACATTGTATGCTAATTTAGAAAGATGTGCTTCTTTGGCAAATCTACTAACTTATTGTCTGTATAGTCGTAAAGCGTGTCATGGTTTATAACAAGAAAGATTTCTGGTAGAGTGCTATGGTGGGTCAAGGCCTGTACTTACTGGAATTGGATGTTACTACGTGGATAATTGCTGATTTTCTCATGACACATATCTTAATCTAATTGCCTGGATCCATCTCAGTCAAGGACACTTTGAAGTCTTAATGTTCTCATTCCTCCTTTTCTAATACCAATTCAATCGAAACAGTAATTAAGGTATAGTCCAGTGCAAGCAAGGTCAGCTAAGATTCTTTTCTGCTTCACCTCCAGTCCTAAACTTTTTATATCATTTGTAGCTCTTAGATGCATAACAAACACATCTGCCCAATTACTTAATAAACTTGCAACCAATTGATTCATTTGGATCTTAGGAGAAAATAAATGGTTGCTTTACTATGGAAAAACACAGTGTCAAGTTTGCATGCATGAGCTTTACAGTGGGAAGATGAGACACTGGCAATCTTCGATGATGGTAGAAATATCCATCATAAAGCTAGAGAGATAGCTCAATAGAATAAGTGCTTACCTGGGAAGCTCAAGGGCCTTCAATCCCTGATTCCACAAGAAGGAAAGGAAAAAGAAAGAAAGAAAGAAAGAAAGAAAGAAAGAAAGAAAGAAAGAAAGAAAGAAAGAAAGAAAGAAAGAAAGAAAGAGAGAAAGATCCATCCTTGGGGCCCTGAGTTTTTATTAATTTTATAGTCAGAAATATATGGTATGGGAAGGCAGCCACGAGGAAAAGAAAGCCTTGAGCTATGCACATCTAAGTCATGGCCCCAAGTTACAAATGAGGTAATTCATTCACTCACTTTGAGAGGTAGATGGGGCAGTGATGAGGAATATTAAGTGATAGTAGATGTTGCTTCAGATGTAAAATGTGAAATCAGAATGGAGACCCCAAATTCCTCACTAGAGTTCTATGCTACAATAGCTTCTGAGCAATTTTTTTTTTTTTTTTTTCCGGGACTGGGGTTTGAACTCATGACCTTGTGCTTGACAAGCAGGCACTTGTGCCATGAGGCTTTCTCCCAGCCCTTTCTGGCAAAATTCTAAATCAAGTTTATAGTAATCTCCTAAACTTGTGTCCCTCTACTTCCACCATATAAGGAAGAAACACAGTCATTAAAGCTTTATTTTGAAAGTGAAGAGGAAGTAGGCCCTGACAGAAACTAGATGCAGAGGTCAGTTGTGTGACTGCTAAGTTAAATGCCTGGTTGGGACAGCTGGATCATGAAGACTGCAGTTATAGCTAGAGTGCTGTACACCTGTGATATCTGGGATATTTCATCTGAAAGCCCTCTTCTTCGGGTTATGTGAGTCCTAGGTCAGCTTACATGTTACATTTTGTTTTCTAGTTTAAACGTATGACTTTGTTATTATCTACTCTTACGTGCTCTGTTTACTTGCTTTACAGAAAGATAATGGTAGCCCAGAGATCACAGAAAAAATACAGTGTCCCTGGTGTAACTCATCTGACTGCTATGTTTAAGTTTCTAACTAAAACTAATGATTTTTAGCACTTGGTAGTCGAAACAAAATGGCTTTTGCTTCTGTTATTTTTCACAGTTATGTTGAATAGTTTGTGTGATTCATAGAATGAGTACATAAAATCTGTTTCTAACACAACTGTTTATAAATCTTAGCTTCTGTGTTTGACTATTTTGGTATTATGGTACTCAGTCTACAACAATATGCTAGGCACATGTTATTTGGCCCACTTTACACCTTTTGAATATATGTATTCCAGACCTCAGAAAATCAAAACAGACCAAGGAACTGCATCTAGTAAAACAAACATTGTTTTTTGTTTTCCCTCATATATAGAGAGAGACAAGAACTAGCATCAGATTTTGATCATTTAAACTAAATAGTATTTACAGACAAAATTTAATATCTTCCATAAAACTATAGTATAAAAATCTCTTCCAACTCAGTCATAGATGGTTAACATTCATTGTAACACATTTATTTTCAAATGTTGCCCTTAAATTTTATTGTATAGAATATCAATATTTTAAAAATATTGAGAAAATAAATGAAGTGGTTATTGAACTTCAGTGTAGGTGAAAATTACATTGAACATATTTGGCAAAATGCAGATATTTTGGGTTCATATTGAGTTATTTTGATTCAGAAGCCGTGTAGTGGTGGGCAGAATATTAGCAAGGAGTACACCCAGTATGCTGCATCTGTTTGTGGAAGCAATCCACAAAGATTGTTAAAAGAACCTGACTCTTCCCCAAGGAAAGCATATTTTTTGTTGTTTTTTAGTGTGTCTTTTTTTGTAACCTTCACCTAACAACTGTTAGCTACCTTTCAATTCTCAATCACAGACGGTAACTGCTTTTAAAGTTTCCCTACAAGTAGGCCAGGATCTTCCTCTTCTCATAGATGTCCATGAGAATTTCAAATAATATTTGGTGTTTCTTCACATTACGGCTTCCCGGATGATCTTATTTTGCAGGTTCTGCTATGTGCTGCAACATGTGACAGCCTGAGTAAGAGCAGTGAGTGGCCCACGTGTACAGGACTTCTCTATGGCTAGTTTCTTCCAACTGCTGCAAATATACTGAGGTTCGTTAAGAATACACAGTTCAGTAACTCACCTAAAACTTTTGTCAGTTTGCCTTATTAACTAAATTTCTATATTATAAGCCATTCAATGTGGCTAGTCTAGAGCTAATGTTTGATCAAATAGACATTTTTTTTTCCTTTTGGAAGATTCAAATCTCTTCTGAGATTTCTCTTTCATAAAATATGCTTGGTCCCCATATTTATTTCCTAGTGTAATCATCCCCTAAGCACCTCCTTTCATTTTTTACATGATTCTCAATGGTCTGTATTTATCAGATCAGGATATATTACAAAATCTTTATGACAGATATTTTACTAGGTTGTTAAATACTAGTTAAAACAATTTAAAGCTCATCATAAGAATGCTAGTAGTTGAATTAAAATGAAGTTTTTTTGAAAGATGAAGGGGAAGAGCTGATTCCTGAGGGTTTTAATGCTTCCAATTAGCCAAACCATGGGAGAAACCAGGACTGAAAAGTCCATGAAATCACTCAACGACAGCACATGACTGATCCATTTTGAAATCAGTTCCATTCCTCCTTCAAAAATATGAATTTAGGACTAGGGAGATAACTTAGTGGTTTAAGTGCCTTCCTGACAAGTACAAGGGCCTGCATTTGTTCCCTGGTGCCACATTCCATGCTGGCCCTGGAGCCCCAGGTGTTCATGTGAACCATAGAACCAGGTGTGGTGGTACTGGGGAGGCTGAGACTGTAGGATCACTGTGACTCCCAGATGCATAACGAGACTCTGTATCAAATAAATAAACAAATAGATAGATAGATAGATAGATAGATAGATAGATAGATAGATAGATAAGTAAATTTTTTTTTTTTTTGTCTTTTTGAGACAGGGTCTCGCTATGCAGTTCAGGCTGGCCTCGAGCTCACTTTTGTAGCCCAGGCTGGTCTCAAACTCTCATCGATCCTCTTGCCTCAGCCTCCCGAGTACTGGGATTACAGGCGTGCACCACCACGCCCGGCAAGTAAAATTTTAAAACATTAAAAAATATAAGAATGGATCTTTAGTTCTCACTGCATTTTACTCATTATTCCAAGATTTTCAAGTCTCTTCTGAATTATTATGTTTCTTTTGTTAATTATTCTGTTTGATATTCTGAACCTATATAGTTCTGTCTGGTTTCCAACTCAAGCCAATCCTCCTGAGGCATGCTCCCAGAAGACTGACATTACAGGTATATGAGACCATGCCCAGCCTGAATGCTGGCTCTCTGTTGTGTACAATTTCATAAATATGTAAATACATATTTTGATGCTCAGCACTTTCCATGTATATATCTTATTTACCTACTGTGTCTACACATGAAACTATGGTGATCACAAGTTTTGTCGATGTAGACTACCTGAACTCTGAAATTAACCAAGTCCAATAAAGAAACAAGTTTCTAATATTCTGAGATGATGGACAATAAACTTGTCACTTTTCTCGTTTTTGGACAGTATCTGTCAAATACAATAAGAGGAGGACGGAATTAATTTAGCTAAAAGCTTTAGGGAATTCAGTCTGGTTTGCTAGCTGCAAGACAAGAACATCAGGGCAGAAGAAAGATGGAAGCCAAGGCACTCATATCATGCCTCTAAAGGAGCATAACAGGGATCCACTTCTAAATGGACCTCAGCCCTCAACTGCATATGCAGCTACGAACTTCAGAGGATTGATTCACTGATGGGCATAATGCCACCATGACCCAATCACTTCTTGAGTGGTCTCTTGTTTAGCAATTTGACAACTTAAAAGTAAGCATGTCAGGAATTAGAACAGTGTAGTTATCTGGAGAACTGAGTGGCATATGGAGAACATGAGACATGAAACTTCTGTACTTGCATCTCTTATGGTGGACCTTAGAGCATTAACGGATAATTCCAGGTGGCAGATATCCATGGCTCTAACAGTTACTGTAAGCAAGTAAGTTATCTTATATTTTTAATAATAATACATTTTGTTAATGTCCTTAAGTCATTTATGTTTCATATAAAATATGTGTTCAAATTTGGTACAAGCATATATTCTGCAACATGACGAAGAAGGTATATTTTACTGTGGATGAATGTTTTTGATTAGAGACACATTCTCACATTCAGAAATAGGCAAAATTCATAAAAACATATCTTTATAATTTTTTTCTTTTCATATTAAATGATCTAACTGATACCCTATAATTAAAGCATGTGTATATTAGAAATATTTGATTATGTGCTTTCATTTTTGATAACCTAAGGGATTGTTGACAACTATTAGTCTTTGATCTATTATCTTGTAGCTATAATCCATCTTCCTAATGGATTTCTGGGAGCAAAGAAGTAGAACATGTGTGTTGGTAGAGGGAGGGAGGTAGTGTAGTAGATTATAGTAAATCAAAAAGTTTAACTCTTATCAGTTTTATTCCAAAAGACAAATAATATACCACAGTTTCACTAAGTTCAGCAGAGGAAAGAGTGTAGAATAAGTTTCTTTACTTCTACAATTCTGTTGCTTTCCAAGATAACATGACCTGCTGTAATTTTATGGTTTTTGAAAGGTCAACACACCCCATGGAAAACATTTGCTCTCCCTAGTAAAACAGCCTTCCAACAAATGTTTACCAAGCATGCTGACACTGCATGAACGTGAAGAAGTTTGTATAATGGACCCTTATTTTCTTTAATGAAGCTTGAGAAAGTTGGGATTAATACTAGACTGCACTCAAGAGCAAATGGAACAGAAATATTCTACAATTGTAAATAGACTTCACCCTAGCCACATTACACATTTGGAAATGCCTTCCTACGGTACAATTGTTCTTAGTTTTCTAATCTTTTGAAATTTTTTTATATATTATAAATTTATTGTTCACTTCTAATCTTCTAATAGCCCAGGAGACTATGAGAATGTTTGTACTGACTACTCCTCAATTCCTAGATGGAACTCTAATTTTTCTTTCTTTCTTTCCTTAATTCCTTCCTTCCTTCTTTCCTTCCTTCCTTCCTTCCTTCCTTCCTTCCTTCCTTCCTTCCTTCCTTCCTTCCTTCTTTCTTTCTTTCTTTCTTTCTTTCTTTCTCTTATCTTTTCTTTTTTTTGTCTTTCTAAGACAGGGTCTCATTCACTATGCAGTTTAGGCTGCCTTGAGCTCACTTTTGTAGCCCAGGCTGGTCTCAAACTGACATCAGTCCTCCTGCCTCAGCCTCCCAAGTGCTGGGATTACGGACATGTACCACCACATCAGGCTCTTTCTTTCTTGGTTGGCAATTACCAAGTCTTCTGTAACCAAAGAGCTACAGGCCAAGTAGATTACTTTGGCAGAGTCCCCCCACCCCCTCTCGTTTCTGGATTTCCTTCCATTTGTACATTTTCTTCTTAGTTCCCAGTATGTATTATACGTTTTGGTCCTTATTCACACTTTCAGTTTCTCACATCAAAGAAGTAATGCTATGATTATGCATATATAAAAGGAAGGAAGGTAAAGGCCGAAAAGAGATAGACTGGAAAGAAAACATGGAAACAAACTTATGAAAGTAAGGAGGGGACAAGAGGCTAGAGGAAGGAAAGGGGACTGAGGGAAAAACGGAAACATCAGGATATACCATGAAAGGACATTTATTTCTTACAATGAATATGATCATTATGTACATCTAAAATGTACCAATAAAGTTAATTAAAAATTTTAAAAATCTGGATATTAGTCATAACTCAATCATGAATATTAAATTAATATATAGTACCTATAGTTTGCTGATAATTTTATCTGTTTTCTATAAGTTTATAGAAATTAAAATAAAATTAATTGATAATACAATAAAATAATCGCAATGCCTACTATGAAAAGGAAAGCTAATATTATTATTGCTGGCCATCACTGATGATGCTAATGGAAAACAGAAAGCTCTCCCTTTTCCCCCATTTTTGCCTATTTAAACTCACCGATACACTGACAATTCCCTTTTTCTATTTCCAACAAGGCAGCTTAATACACAAACATAAAATTTTTCATATGTACTCATCATTATATACTTTACTTTTATGTGCATATTATGTATGAGCATATTGCTGTTTTAAATTTAACACATAAAATATGCACACTGTGATTTACGGATGATATAAAGGATAATAAGATCTATTTTGACTCCAGTTACTTATTACTGTCTGAAGTTGGTTCAGGACTCAATCCCATTTAAGACGTGACTTCTGAGGCAAAAAAGTCTTCTTCAACAGCCACTAAATAATGTTTAATAGAAATGGCTTCTTTGTACAAGTCTTGTCTGCTTCGGAGAACCCCAAATGGGTGCAAATAAGAATGTAAGACTTTAGAAATGCATATTATGATCCACAGTTATTCAAAGGCTCAGTTGTTCAAGATAATGAAGGAAGTAAACCACCAAGGGTGTTTGGAGACCAAGAGAAGTGAAAGATCCACAAGCAGGAAACGTTGTCAGAGTCTTGCAAAAGCCAGGATTTCTGTAGATCTAACACAATTACCATGAGTGCAGAGTATGACCAGAAGTGGATGATGTAGGTCAACAGAAGTCACTTGAAGCAGGCAATAATGTCAGACCTGGACAGGAAAAATCAGGATGCTTCCACGGGGGTATGGTTGGGCTTAGATCTCATGATTAGGTTTAACTGTCATCTTTCTAATGAACAAAAGGCCCCACCAGTAATCTTAGATGAAACGTAGAGTCATGTGGAGATGTAAAACCTTTCTGCAAGTAACACTTGTCCATGCAGGAAGAGGAGTGTGGAAAGAGTTCTAGAAAAAGGAGGTTCATAGATGATGAAACAGCTGGGGCACATGGAGGAGGTTCTGCCAGCTCAGAAGGATTCAGTGAAGGACAAGTAGATGACAGAGGTCAGGACAACTGAAGGTTCAGTAAATAAAATCCTCATTAGATTAGTTGTTTAAAGTTACAATTAATGGTGCATGCAAGAGCATGCCTGCTAGACCTTGAGCTCCTAACAGCTTCCTTCTACACACTTACTTGATTGTAACCCCAAGGGTTGATCTCAGCTTGGCGGAGGCATAGTCCTTTGTGTTTATAATAGCCCCTAGATCCCCTCTAAAGAAATTTTCAGATCTTTTCCCAGGTTCATTTGTGTGGGAGCTTTTCATTTTCACATTATAATACGTGTTGCTTTCTTCTGTCACTCTAAAATACTTTTTCATAGTCTACATTTAACTCCATACCTTGTAATTCTTCCTGGGTTGAGAGAAGAACCCATTAATAAGACATAATACAGTAATAATTTCCGTAGTGGTACAATGAAATAAAAAATAGTACATATTTTTGTAGTAAATTTGTACAATAGTACATATTGTACAAATAGAAAAATACTACATTATAGTACAAATTCATAAACATCAGAGTAAGAATAGGCTGTAGCACTTTATACATTTATATTGTAATCATCATAATTAAGATTTATTTGTGCAGCTTATGTTATCATAATATTTCTTTATTTAATATGCTTATGTCATTTCTTTGCAAGTTTAAAATGTAAGATCATGACTCTATTTTAAAGATCTCACACTAGCTCATACTCTATAATGGGGATCACTGAGATTATACAAAATTTTAGTTTCAAAAATAACTTGCCTAATAATAATAATTCATTTGCATATTATGGAAAATTTCCTTGATAGTCTTTTTTTTGGGGGGGGTCTGGGGTTCAAACTCACGACCTCGCACTTTCCAGGCAGGCACTTCTGCGACGGAGCTATCTCCCCAATCTCTCCTTGATATTCTTTTAAATGACAGTTAATTCAGTTGAATCCAAAGCTTTTTTATCTTATTTCTTTATTTATGATTTCAGTGATCAAACTCAGGACCTTGAGCTTCCCAGGCACATACTTACACCAATGAACTCTCTACCCAACCCAATCCAAAGTTTTTCTAAAGCAGATATGCAGATGAGAGATTCTTCAGTACATGTTCAAGTTAAAGAAAAAAGATAACTAATTTTGAATATTAAAAATTTTAAATTATTGGCATATTACCTAAGAAACTACAGTTAATAATTTGAAATCCAAATCTGTAACTGCTGCATAGGCCTTAGTGTTAAAGCTAGTTTCAGTAAGCATAAATGACTTCTCTTATAACACTTTAGTATTTCTCCAAGAATAAGACCTAAACACAGAATTTATTAATAGTTAGTTGCAATAAGCATCAGAGTCATGTTTTCTTATAAATTCTAATACTTTGTCATGAGCTACACACACACTAACACTGGTTCACTACTTCACTGCTAGTTGATTATTAATGAGGGATGGAAGCTAAAAGATAAGAAACTTGAATTCATTAGGAAGTGCAATATATTCACTCACAACGTTCCACATGATTAGTTGAAAACATATTGTCATAGAACAACTCATTGATGCATTCTTCTAAGTTAATGAATTCTGTCTTTTTCCATCTTTTCTACTTTGGAAATTATAATGGACACCCTGACCTAGGATGATGGCTATATCTATTCCCCTGTCTGAAATACACGTCTCAGGTAGACCTTTCATATATTTAAAAGTGAATATAGGACTTTCAGCAATCCTAATAAAATATTTCAGTTTTTAAATGAGTTTGCTTTTTTGAGAGAACATAATCTTAATGAGATAGAAAAAACAACAGCACAAGGAGTACTTCAAATCGACTTTACCTCCATTTCCTTTGCATACTTGTGTTAACTAAACAATGCCTTTCTAGCAACAGAATGAGAAATTAAAGATCAGATAAGAGAGGAATGTTTACTTTCTATTTTCACTATAATTTTAATTAAGATGTACACAGGTTGAATTGTTTAATCAAAGGCAAACAAGCACTTACAGACTAAACCATTATCTTACATTTAACATTTTAGATCATGTTTATATTTGTCTCTAGAAATCAAACAACTCTGCATGTTTTATAGCGATTTCTTTGAAAATCTGATAAAAATGTTTTTTTTTTTATTTTTCTGCTTTGAGTTTCAGGTAGAATTTCATGTCAAAAATGTTTGAACTGCCAGGCGTGGTGGCTCACGCCTATAATCCCAGTACTTGGGAGGCTGAGGCAGGAGAATCTTTGTGAGTTCGAGACCAGCCTGGGCTACAAAAGTGAGTTCAAGGCCAGCCTGAACTGCACAGTGAGACCCTGTCTCAAAAAAAAAAAAAAAAATGTTTGAATTGTATGGATTTGGCTTCATCTTTCAGATGTTTTTGATTGGTATTAAGGTGAGGAAAAAGTGGTCACTTAACTAGCAATTACACAAAAACCTGATATTCATGTCTGAAGATGATTTGAAGAAATGGTCAAAGCCTGAGTTCAACAATTATAAAATCATGTGATGACAACATTTTTGAAGTATACTTACCAAATAAATCTAAATTAATGATATTTGTATAATATTCACCATGATTTCTTATATTTTAAATTTATTTCTTCTCCATTATCACTTGTTTTTTATTGTTTTAAATTTTATTTTAAAGAGTAAAAATAGCAGAAACAAAGATATAAAAACAGTAACAAGCAAGAGTACACATAGTGTAGAATTTCAAAACAAGAATAAAAGTTTAACTGTAGTTACATTACATATTTTCATCATCAGATCTATTTAGATTAATAGATATAGATATGTAAGGTTGGTTGAATAATTAAGCATTAACACTTTTGATAAACTTTAATTTTTTTTAAGTCGTCCAAATGCATTTTGTATTTAAGTCACTCTTCTGAAGAAAAATTTATAGGAGTTGAGGATGCAGAAAATGCAAAGTGCTGAGTCTCATTCCTCGTACACCCCCCCCACGTTTATTTATTTATTTATTTATTTATTTTTCTTCTTTTGAGTTCTTATACTAGGGTGACTATATGATATTTGCACATGTAGATCTAGTTTATTTCACTTATGAGTATATGTTCAAGATACATCCACCTATACAGAACTCCTCTAGTTTACCATTCTTTATAGCTGAGTAATATTCCATTGTATAAAAATGCAACATCTTTTTCAACCATCCTTTAGATGATGGGCCTTTTGTTTGTTTCCAGATTTGACTATCACAAATTGTACTGCTACGAAAATAGGTTCACAAATATCCCTATGACATGATGCTTTTAGTTCTTCAGGGAAAATTTCCAGTGCTATCACTTCTTGTTTCTGGACAAAAATATACATATTCCTTAAGTGATAAAACATGAATGAAGTTTTATCTAAATGTATAAGATATCAGAAATAATGCAAATATCTAAAAAGTTGTGTTCTAGGTGTAGGTAGGGACATTTCCATCTGCCGGTGCCCAACAGATACCCATCTGGACAAGGACCTCAGCTCCCCCAGTGTGTGTGTGTAATTAGGGACCTTTCCATCTGCCCATACCCACCTGAAACTTCCTGGCAAGAAGCCCAGTGACAGGCACTTAGAGGAATTTTTGCAAACCCCAGACACTGCGTCTCCTGCGAAACTCTGCAGCAAAATTCCCTACAGAGAGGATGGGTTGAGACCCTCCAGTTAATCTAGGAAATTAAAATCTTGCTAGAGGAGCACAGTGGGTTCACTTCCAAGAGCAGCAGCACAAAGAAGCACAGCACAGCAGCAAGATTCAGCCAGGGCATCTGGAAAAGTTCCAACTTGGTTGATCAGGACCTAAATTTCAGTAAATGCTAACTGCATAACTACATCAGAGGCCTGAACCCAAGGGCAAAGGATAGTATTATAAAAAATTACAAAGAGAAGGAGCAAGAAGCAATTGTAGGACCCAAACCCACCCAAAATAAATGCAGGAGACACTAACATAGAAGAAACTGGGAATCACACAGCCGAAACCTTGGAATTAATAGCATTTGAAGTAAAGGAAGTAATTTGGACACATGTAGGGGAAATCAGATCAGAAATAACCTCTGACGTAAAAAAAAAATGTACATAATAAAAGTGTCTGAAGTAAAAAAAAAAAAAAAAAAAAAAACTAAAAAAAAAAAAAGAGGAAAAAAAAAAAAAAAAAAAAAAGAAAGAAACTACAGAAAAGTATAGAGGAAATAAGATCAGAAATAATCTCTGAAGTAAAACAAAATCTGTATAAATAGTACCTGAAGAACAACTGCAGAAGGGTACAAAAGAAATTAGATGAGAAATAATCTCTGAAGTAAAATAATGAAAGGATAATTATACTGAAAGAATTAATACATGCTCCTAGAGAAGACATTGATAAAAAATAGAGGAGAATATAAAAATGATAGAATCATTGAATGAGCAATGTAGGAAAGAAATAGATCACATAAAACAGTTTCAGAGATATACAGAACAATAAAATCGCAATCAAAAGCTGGCAACACTGTATGAAGGAAAGTACAGATAGAGTAGTTTCAGATCTTGAAGACACAGCCATAGTTAATAAAAACATAAGAAAGGATCTCTTAACAAACAGAATTTGGAAAAAAAATAATGCAACATCCACAAAATGATGCAAAGATGAACAACACAAGATTAACAGGCATCAATGAGAAAGGAATCAATACAAATGATACAAAAAGAATATGAGCAGAAGTAATTGCAGAAAACTTCAAACATGAGAAAACAAGCTGACGTTCAGTTAACTGAGGCATACAGAACTCCAAATTCTATCAACTGGACTAAAAACACACCCATACATATAACAGCAAAGATCCCAGAAATCCAGCAGAAGAATAATGTACTAAAAGCTTCTAGAGAAAAGAAACAGATTACATTTGAAGTAAAACCCATTGGAATAATGGTGGATTTCTCCTTAAAAACCATGAAGTCAAGAAGAGGGTGGAGCAGAGTGCTTCAAGTCCTCCATAGAAAAGAAAAAAAAAATTCCAGTGCAGACTGCTATACCCTGAGAAACTGTCTTGCCAGTTTGATGGAGGAATGAAATACTTTTATGACAAAAAACAACTAAAGAAATTGGTAATGACATAGCCAAGTCTACACAGACTACAAGAAGATATTTTAGAGAAGTACCAAAATGAACAAAACACTATCAATGAGAACAGAATAAGCCCAACAAATAGGACAACCAATTAAATACAGGAGAAAAAGTGGATAGCAAGAGTAGCTAATGTGAGAAATTCTCCAATAAAAAGAAATAGACTGGCACAGTGGATTACGAGCAAAATCTAAAAATACGCTTCAAAAAAGATACACACCTAATTCATACAGAAATTCGTAGGCTGAAGGTCAAAGAACAGAAGGAAATTTTACTTGCCCCTGCAACTCAGAACAAAAGCAGGGGTAGCAATACTGTTTGCAGATATTGTTCCGAACTTGAAAACAAGATTGATTACATGAAGTAAAGATGATCACTACGTACTGGTCAGGGGGAACAATTCAACACCAAGAAGTAATACTCATTAATATATGTGCACCCAACATGGGAGAACCGAGCTGTATAAGACCAATCTTAGGGACATGAAAAATCTAATATCTAATACCCTAATAGTCACAGGAGATATTAACAACTTTATATCCCAAAAAGATAGGCCAACCAGACAAAAAATTAATGAAATAGCAGAACTGAAACAGAACTTGGAACAAATGGAATTTGTGGACATATACAGAGTGTTCCACTCAGCAACTTCTGGCATACACATTTTTCAGCTGCACATGGGACATTTTCTAAAAGAGAACATAGTAGTGCATAGGCACTGTTTAAGTATATACATGAAAACAAAAATTATCCAACGCATATTATCTGACATCAGTGCAATGAGACTGGAAATAAATGACAAAAGTAACCACAAAAGCCCAGAAATAGAGGAAAACCAAAGAACATCCTCCTCAGGAAATAGTGGCTTACAGATAAATTGAAACCAGAAATTAAACAGTATCTACGGTTTAATGAAAATTGAAACACAACCTACTAGAATTTATGGGATCTAATAAAAGCAGTTCTTAGAGGTAAATTTACAGTTCTGAAATCACACATTAAGAAAGCAGAGCTGGAAAAAAAAAAAAAGCCCCAATGCTGCATCTAAATCACCTAGAAAAGGAAGAGCAAGCCAAACTCAAAGCCTAAAGATGGTAGGAAATTAAAAAAAAAAAAAAATTTAGAGAGGAAATTAATGCAATCAAGACAAAACATACAATACAAAGAATCAATGAATCAAAATGTTGATTCATTGAAGGATTAAATAAAATTGATAAGCCCCTATCTAACCTCATCAAAAAGAGGAAGGAAAAGACTGAAATTCAAGCAATAAGGAATGAAAAGGGTGAAATTACTACAGACCCAGCAGAGATTCAGAGGATCCTTCATAACTACTTTGAGAATTTTTACTCTCACAGAATTAAAGACACAGATGAAATAAAATGAACAGATTCCTAGAAATGTACAAACTACCAAAACTGAATCAAGAAGATATAAGAACTCTCAATAGCCCAATAACAGCCAATGAAATAAAAAATGTAATAAAATATCTACCAGTAAAGTCCAGGTCCTAATGGATTCACAACAGAAATCTACAAGAAATTTACAGAAGATATAATCCCAATACTCCTCAAACTCTTCAATAAAATGGAAAAGGAAACAATCCTCTCAAAAACAATCCTGAAGGCAAGTATTATACTGATAATAAAACCATAGAAAGATACAACTAAAAAAGGTCAATCTCTGTTATGAGCATAGATGCAAAAATCCTGAATAAAATCTTAGCAAGTAGAATACAATCAATCTTTATGATTATTCATTATGACCAAGTTGGATTCATCCCAGGAATGCAAGGATGGTTAAACATATTCAAATATATGTACATGATACACTATATCAATGGAGCCAAATTCAAAGCTTACATGATCTCAATTGATGCAGAAACAGCTTTTGACATGATCCAACAGTCATTAATCCTTAAAGTTCTACAGAAAATTGTAATAGAAGACATCCAGCACAATCAGATTAAGGTCATCTATGATAATCACACAGCTAACATAATTCTGAATGGGCAAAAACTGAAGCCTTTTACTCTCAGATCTGGTACAAGACAAGAATGTCTTCCATCATCACTCCTATTCAAGATAGTTCTGGAATTATTAGAGACAGAAGACAAAAGAGAGGAATAAAAGGAATAAGAATTGGCAAAGGAGAAGTTAAACTATCATTATTTGCAGATGACATGATAGTTTACCTGAAAGACCCAAAAAACTCCACCATGAAGCTACTAAGATTAATACACAAATTGAACAGCATAGCAGGATACAAAGTCAACACCCAAAAGCCATTCCTCTACACAGATAACAAACACACTGAGTGACAAATTAGAGAAATAATACATTTCACAACAGCACCAAAGAAAATGAAATACCTAATTAGCAATCAACCTAACTAAAGAAGTGCAAAATCTATTCAATGAAAACTAAAGTACTCTGAAAAAAAGAGATCCTAGAGGATTTAACAAAATGGAAAGATAGTCCCTATTTCTGGATAGGAAAAACCAATATTGTGAAAATGGCAATACTCCCTAAGTTCTTCTACAGATTTAATGCAATCCTATCAAAATACCATTAACATATAATTTCTAAAATCTATTTGGAGCCAGAAAATACCTGGAATAGCAAAGACAATCATGGGCACCAATGATAAATCAGGAGACATTACAATTCCTGACCTAAAGTTGTACTACAGTGCTAGTGTGACAAAATCAGGATGGTATTTGCAAAACAAAAAAAAAAAAAAATAGACCTGAGGATCAGTGAAACAAAGTAGAAGATGAATAAGCAAACACAAACACACTCAGTCAACTTTTCATTGACAAAGTGGCCAAACATGTTTCCAGGAAGAAAGATAGCCTCTTTAACAAATAGTACAATAAAACTGGCTCTCTAAGAGCCGGGCGTTGTGGCGCACCTCTGTAATCCCAGCACTCAGGAGGCTGAGGCAGGAGGACAGGAGGATCGGTGCGAGTTTGAGACCAGCCTGGGCTCCAAAAGTGAGCTCAAGGCCAGCCTGAACTGCGCAGTGAGACCCTGTCTCAAAAAGACAAAAAAAAAAAAAAAAACCAAACAAACAAACAAAAAAAAATGGCTCTCTACATGAAGAAAACTAAAACTTGACCCAGGTTTATCATTATGCACTAAACTACAGTCAATATTCATTAAAGATATAAGTATTAAAAGAGAAACACGAAATCTTATGGAAGAGAAAGTGGTAGGAAATCTTCATGATAACGGGGTAGGCAAACAGTTCATGAACAAAAATCAAAATGAACATTTAACACTTGAAAAATTCAATAACTAAGACATCTTCTGGCTCAAAAGACCTTGCATGTAAAAAGAAATCAACAACAATGCAAAAAGAAAACTCACAAATTTCCAAAACAATTTAACAATAATTTTTAAGACAAAGGCCTTCTATCTAGAATTTATAAAATTCTAAACAAACATTACTGTCCCAGAATTCAAAGACCTGATGAAGAAGTGAGCATCAGAGAACACACAGTTCTCAGAAAAAGAAATTCAACAAGCCTACAAACACATGAAGAAATGCTCCACTTCACTAGACATTCAGGAAATGCAAATTTAAACAGCACTTAGATACCATATCACCCCACAAATAATGGCTCTCATAAAGATATCAAGCAACAGCAAATGTTGGAGAAGCTGTAGGGAAAAAGTAACCCTTCTTCACTGCTGGTGAGAATGCAGACTGGTGCAACCATTGTGGGTAGTAGTCTAGGGACTCCTTAAAAAACTAGAACTGGAAATCCCATTCAACCCAGCTATACCCCTACTAGGAATTTTCCCAGAAGAACTGAAAACATCATATCATAGTGATATCTGTGCACCTATGTTTATAACAGCACAATGTGCGATAGCCAAATCTTCGAATTCTCCAACATGCACATCATTTGCAGAATGATTGAAAGAGATGTGATATTTTTTATACAATGGACTATTGCTCAGCTATAAAGAATGATTAACTAGAAGACTTCACATATCAATGGATGTATCTTTAAAAGACTCATAACTTAAATAAACCAGACCTACATGTGTAAATATCATATAATCATCTCCCTAGTGTAAAAACTCAAAAGAAGAAATAGAAGTGGAAATGCATAACACAGCTGAATGGAAAATCAAATATTTAAAGTTTAAATAATACAGAAACAGCAAGCAAAAAATATAGGAAACATGGCAGGAGAAAAACTATGCACTTATATACACAGGTTGAATTAGACAATGGTCCTGAGGACCCCCAACACTTTTTTCACATATGCTTGGGATGCCTGAGATTCTGGTCTTTTAGATGTGTACTGCTTCTAATGTAATGTCAGTTATTGCTATAATTTCTCTCAAGTATGGTTGTTTTATAAGAGAACAAAAAAGGGTACTAAAAGAGAATATGAGACAAGGAAAAGCGGCATAGGATTGAATGGCTACATTTTTGTATATGCTTTGATTTCTAAATTTCTGTAGTTAAAATGTGTAAATATGTTTATCATATTCCATATAAATTTATTAGACTATCAATGATTGATGGAAAATACCGATTCCAATTTAAGTGTAAGACACTCAGTATTCAGAAAGACAGTAATGTTAACCTCAAATACTTATGTTATCGAGTAACAGTATCACTAAGGTTGTTTTCTGGAAGATTAAGAATGTAATTTTGGAGACCAAAAATTAGAGTAAAAGAAGGGCTATAAGGATAGCCAGTATTTTGGTCCTAGCTCTTCAAGGAAAGTGAAGACTGAAGACAGAAAAGAACCTGTGTGGTAACATCCTATAACTCAGTGTTGTCCAAATTTTCTGTTCAAAGAGATTTTTGTGCCACAGAGGAAAGGGATTAGTGATATACAGTGTGCCTAAGGAGAGTCACCTAGAGAGAAAGTATTGTCTTACGCTTTCACAGAGAGCAAACTGGTCAAGCAATGGCTATGATTCATCCAGATGGCTGACAATGACAACAGATCTACAAAACACTGTACATTGCTTCAAGGTAAATCCTGAGGGGATTTGACTGACCTTGGAGATACAAAAGTTGTATGTTTTGTTATGCAGGTCTTGCTTTAAATTGGTTTTAATCACCCAGCAGAAAAGTTTAACCATGAGGCACAATAAGTAAAGCTAGATTAGTATGTTGAGCTGTAAAATGCTTAAATCAACAGCTTCTGACAGGGCCAGTTTGACAATAACCCAGTACAATTTTGCAATATTAGGCTATGTATAGGGTTACTTTCTTTTAGTTCAATAAGAAGAAATCTTTGTATCAATGATGATTAGAAATATTATCATGTATGGATAACTACTACAAGGACAACATGTATTGTATTAATTATTTGGTATTTAGAATTAATGCGGCTTGAAATTGTCTAGTTGTTATTTCTTTTTTAAAGTAATAGAAAAGAAGTAAAATGAAAGTAAATAAATAAATTATTTTTAAAAAATCAAAAAAAATAAAAAAGTTGTATACTAATGCTACTTTTTTGAGGGGAGGATCCTGGGATTGAACTCAGGCTCTTATGCTTGCCCTTATTGTACTGAGCTATTTTCCCAGCCCCAGTTCTTAATTATGATATTCCATTATCTTTGCATTTTGTGTTAACATAATATCAATTCATGTACTACACAATCAATGCTTTACCCACATTTTTACTTTTTTATTTGGTGCTAATATTATCACAATGTCCTAACAAAAACAATGGTAACATCTTAAAATAATATAATAAATTGGCATAAATTGTTTATTATAATAACATCAAAATAATATCAACTTCAGACACTTAATAAATAAATAATAATAAATTGTCCTTAATATAAAAAGTATTAATCTGAGCATGAAAATTTATCTCAGAATAACTCTTCATTTAATTTTTGGAGCCAAATCACCTCAGAATGTCTTGCAGAATTTTCTTTCAAAATGGATCTTTGGTTCTATATGACCTACTTTATTTTTATTATAATTTTCCTATATTTTGTAATATTATATATAACCTAGGACAACAAAATTATATTATTTCATTCTCCATGTTAGGCTCTATTGTATCTTCAAGTAGTACAACTATTCCTGGCAGCCATGCAGTACTTTAGAATATATATTGTAAAGAAAAATTGATAAATAGACAGACAGACCAGTACACAGATAGATAAATTTGTACTGGGGATCAAATTCAGGACCTTGTGTTTGCCACTGAGGCTCTTATGACACTGAGCTCTCTGCCTGACCTTAGAATATGTTTTTTAATTAAATAAGATTTTAAAAGTTTATACCTTAAAACTTCCATTACAAAAATTGTGCATTTGCTGTAGAAACTCTTTAATGTATTTAGTTCTATTAGATATTATTTACATAAACATATAAAAGAAAACAGAATAAAAAGAGGTAGCTTGAGATATTTTTAAACCTTGTAGATCTTAGTGTTCAACTACTCTAAGTCACTTTTGCTAGTTAGAATGCTCAATGTACATGGACTTTTCACAGAATATGTTCTCATGATACAAGAAAAAGCATTGGCTGGGTACAGTGACATGTGCCTGTAATCCCAGCACTGGGGTGGCTGAGGTAGGAGGGTCATTGAAAGTTTGTGACTAGTTTGGGCTACAAAGTGAGCTCGTCTCCAGCCTGAACTGCATAGTGAGAACCTATCTCAAAAAGGCCAAAAAAATTTAAAGATAATTAATAATAATAATGTGTGCCATCCTCATCCTTATATTTTATTGCTTTTTGTTAGCATTTATTTTGAAAGTTTTGAGGCACGAACATAAATTTGTTATGTGATAACAGCAATGACTCATATTTCTTTCCCAACTTATCTTTAAATGTGCTATTTCCTGACACTTCAAATGTTTATCAAGATCCTTTCTTAACAACAGAACAAACAAACTAAAAATAGAAGTTTCATTCAACCCAGCTATTCTCCTAATATCGTCCCAAAAGAATAAATACATTACAGTGAAACAGGCACGCCCATATTTACACTAACACAACTTATACTAACTTAACTAAAGTTCGTAAGCCCCAAACATCATTTCCACTGACAGATGAATGGACAAAGACATTCTTTTTATATATATATATATATATATATATATATATATATATATATATATATATACCAATACAGTTCAGGCTATGAAAAGGTTTACTTGATTATTTGTAGGAAAATCGATTCACCTTGAGACTGTAATGTTGGGTGAAATAGATCACACCCAGAAGCTTAAAATTGCTGCTTTCTCTTTAAGAAATAACCAAAATATAAACAATAGCAAAGTACTGACAGATGATAGGAAGCAGGGAGACAGATCTTTTGCATAACAGAAGAGAACTGAAGGGTGTGAAGCCAGGGAATGAAGGGAAAAAAAATAAAATCTGTTATACATAGGCACCAACTCCTCAAAATGAATCCAAACTTGTGCGCTATAAGGAGGTACTACTGAAAAGATGAGAAATGAGAAAAAGGCTAAAAATTTAGTTTGGCCTTATATATAGCAATATCATTTACTAAATGAAAATAACATTTTTAGAGATCATTTAGTAAAAAGTATCAGTTTTACAGATGACTAAATTGTTTTATCTTACACTGATAAAGCCTCACACTAATAATATAACATGTATAATAGTCTATGACTCATTCATTATAAGCCTGTACGAAGCTCATTTGCTCATTGTATTAACTCTAATGATATTTTGAAGGGAGAGTAAAGTATAAATACCTTACAAATATGACAGTTAGCTAATTAAGATGGGAGAGGATGTCTAGGGTTTTAGTGGTAGAGATGGTTAGGGAAAGTTTTAAACAGTGTATATAAGATTCCCTGGATGTTGGAAGTGGTGTGTAAAGGAAGAATGAAGTTAGCTCTCACATTAATGTGTGTGTCTTTGGTACAAAGGCAACGTTCAGGGAGAGATACAGCAACAGGAAAATCCCAAGAAGGAAGATTACAGGGATGACAAACAGGAACTATGGTCTAGGTGCTTGTCATTATCAAGCTGTCTAAGTGTATTGCTGATCTCTAGTAACTGAAATGGAGATAGAAAAAAAAAAAAAAAACTAATTTCCCCTTTAGTTTAGCTTATAAATTTAATTTGAAGTTTTAAACTGGGACTCAATTTATTCATTGAAAAATTTTGTAGGTGTTTGAGTTAACATTATTGATATGCTTATCTTTTTAACTATAAATGTTATGAGATCCAAACACTAATCCAATAATATAATGGAAATTAAAACCTCCTAATCAAGAATGGTTTAAGTATAAGATGTACTACACAACAGATTTTAGAATTATTATGAAAAATAATTAAAATATGTAACTGACTTTATGTTTATTCCAAATTAAAATGATAGTAGGTCAGATATATTGGTTTAAATAAATATGTTATTTAAATTAAACTCTACTGGTGATGGATATGATAACTGAGTTTAGGAATCACTTCTTACCATATATTAGCATATATCAAAGCTTCATGTACACCTTAGACATATAACATTTTATTTGGCAGTCAAAACCTCAATAAAGCTGAGAAACAATAGGGGATAAATTTATTATCACAACTTTAATTTTTAATGCTCACTAAATATTTTAATTGCTAATGTGTCATGTGTTACATTTCTACTTGTTAGTGTTTTATTAAATAATCAAGAGTTAATGTTGAGTAGAAGATGAGATAGTATAAGTCTTGAATTTGTTAGCAATTGAGGGTGAAACTATAAATTTGGGCAGTAAAAGTATGATATTGAAGTCATGAAGAGGTCCACTAGAGAATGAGCTTACGTTTGAGGAACAGAATCTTTGGGTAGCTGAAAATCAGGATCTGAAGTTACAAAGAAAACCTGTTTTCTCTCAAGTTTCCTATGTTGATTTTGTTTGCAGCAGATAAGGTAAAAAGGAAATATGAGCCTTCATCATTTTTCAAATAACCTTAGAAAAACAGTCTGATTCTGGAACTTTATCAAATTAATCTATTAATCTAGCCAAACTTTGTTTTTCTTTTTTTTTTTTTTGGGGGGGGGGTTGCTACCAGCAGTCAAACTCAGGGCCTTGTGCTTGCCAGGGAAGCACTTGTTCCACCAAGCTATCTATCCATCCCTGTAGCCAGACAAATATTATTGAGATAGAACTATCCTTAAACAATTTCATTTCGTATTATGGTGCCAGGATCAATAACCCCATGGTAGGATTAACTCACAGTGATACTAGGATCAAGGGTGCTCTACCCTGAGAGTGAGTGTTACCCACCCTAGGCATAGGAAGTACCGATAGGATAGAAGGGACATAAAGAGAGTGGCTGTGAATATACTGTTATTTTGTAGAGTGCTACCCTGCCTTGGTGCTAGCCAGTTATAAATTGAAACTGCTACAATGCATAAACTATAATAAACCTTTCCACCTTTGATTTAAGCTGCTGAGGACTTTGTCTCAGTGATGCGAAATGCAACTGTGACATAGGTCATATTTTTTTTTCCTGTATTTATCTTCAGCATATCATTTCAACATGTTGCTTTCAGGAGTTGCACAGTTTGTCATTTAGAATCAGCTGGAATCTGCAAGGAGTTCTTTTAGTGTTATTCCTGGCCTTTGAAAGCACCATTCTACTCCATTCAGTTCCCTGCCCTACTTCAGAATGATATTTCTAAAACATTGCCTTTTAAGAAGTATAAAATTGGTAAATATGCAGGATTTGGGATAATTGAAGGAGAAAACTTTCAATGAAAGACTGAGGGTGCTGATATTTGATGACTAGACGGACATTGACTCAGAAAGGAGAGTCCAGGAAAGAAATTGATGAAAAACATACCTGTGAAACAAAAGAGAATGTGCATCTCTTGGATATTTAACTATTCTTCTGATCATGAAACTTAAAAATTCCCCATGAGATGAGAATTCAGGCTGTTAAAAAATGATTTTGTAATCTCACAAGTTGCTAAATAAAGGGCTGGGGAGATAGTTCAGTAGAATAAGCACTTGTCTGGCAAGTGCAAGGGCCTGTGTTCAATCCCTGGTTCCACAATAAATAAATAAGTAAATAAATAAATAAATGAATGAATGAACGAATAAACAAAAGCTGCTAAGTAAATCCATTGTGTTAACTGATATTTTGATAGCATCATCTAAAAATTATTGCCAAATTAATAAAGATTGCCAGATTGCTGAATTTTACGTGGAATATTTTTGTGTTACATGCCACAAGTGACTAAATTCCAAGAATCTCAATTTTCTTTGAACACAAGGAAAACTGATACCTTCTTCCATTTTTTAAGCTTTTTGCATGTGTACTACTTGCAAATATTTTATAAGGTACTCTTCGTTAGCATTCATTTTGTGTAGCTTTCATTCACAGTATTTTAGCTATTCTAAAGGGCTATATTTTTCATCAGAAATGTTATGAAATACTAGCCTAGGAGAACACAAATCAAGGAAAACTGTAACTTCCCATTTTAATACACAAACCAAAGGTCACAAATTGTTTTGAGTGAACATAACATATAAGTCCAGCATATTATGAAAACTTGATACATTTGCAATTATCCATTTGGTGTTATAAAGCATTATGTTCTTAGCATTAAAAAGATGCCCATTGTAGTAAGATGTTTGAAATGTGTCAAGGCAGAAAACAGCAACGAGTCTTGAGTCATAAGAGTGGACATACTGGTGACCCAAGAGCAGGGTTTTTGTAACATGTACTTCTTTGATTTTACATATACAAGAAGACTGACATGTTATAAACACTAAATCACACACTACTGAATGAAATCATGGCTAAGAATCGACAATGAGCTTGAATCTCAGGCATTGGTTCCCTCGTAGGCAGTTAAATCATCCTGTCTACCACATCTTTCTTTTCATGTTTTATCAAAGAGTAGCATTAAATGTTCTTTCTTGTTGTCTTCTCCCTGCAAAAAATTATTCCTTCTTCCTCTTTAAGTCTTTTTTTCCACTTTTGTCATTATTCCCTTCTTTTTCACTTTATCAAATTAAAGAGAAGCATCTTGATTCTTTTTCCAGTGTAAGTGGAAAGTCTTTCTTCCCAATGGCTAGACAGTTAACCTACCCCGAAAAAGGGGGCAAACAGAGTCTTTTCTTGCCATTCACAGAATACACAGTACATAGACATGACTTCTCCTTGGAAAGGCTATTAGAGCACAACAGAAGCAGGTTTTGAGGTATTACTTTCTCATACTTCTCATCTGCTACTTCAATTTCACAAAGCTCTAGCAAACTCTATGCCTCTGTCTTGAAACTGAACCCCTTCTCTGTCACTTCTTTTCTCTATTTGCCTTACTTCATTATGGCTGTTTAACATCATGGAGTCCTGCAGTTAGTCTTCTAACTATCTTGCTTCTTTTAAGGTGGTCTAGGATGCAATTTGGGCCACTCTTTCTGCATTCATTTTGTGTCTGACATATTCAAAGTTCTTCAACTGAAGATATTTATGTTAGATATTAATTTGTATCCTTATAATTTCTTTTATTTTGAAGAGTAAAAACAAGAGCAAAAAATAGAAGACCAAGAACAGAAATAAGATAATATATAATAATAAATAGATTAAAGATTTTCAACACAAGAATACCTGGCTAACAGTGATTGATATATTATTTATTTTTATCATGAAATCTGTTGCTCAGATTAACTGATACATTTATGCAAGATGGGACATAGGGTTAAATATTGAAACATGCTTTCAAGAATTCTTAAATATTTATTCTTCTCTCTCATCTTCTTTTATTACCTTTTAAAAAATTTACTTTAAGCAAAGTCTAGTAATAATTGATATGACATTAGAAGCAGTGTACATTTAGGACACCAAAATGACAGGTACTTCCACCATGTTTTGAGTGTTACACATGGCTGTCCTCAATGTAGTTGCTTAGTTCACAAATGTCAGCATAAAGAGTTAGTCAGAGTGAGAATTCTACCCATTAACTGCTATTTTCACCAACCTGAAGGAAATTCTTAGGACTAACACCTTAACTATCTTGTATGTATTAATGTATAGTTTTGCCCCTACCCTATTTCCCAAATTTTCTCCTTTCTTTCTCTTCATTATTTAATCCTTAACTTCTTTTTCTTTCTTTTTACCTGGTGAAAACTTTCAGTTTTTACTTCTGCTTTTGAGTTTTTACACTAGGGAGATGATACAATATTTTTACATGAGAGTGGTTTATTTGACTTACGAGTATAGCTTGAAGTTGCATCCATTTACCTTTATTTACCAAAGGCTTCTAGTATATTTTTCTTAATGGTAGAGTAATACTAAATTTATAAAAACATCGTATCTTTTTCATCCATTCCTTTGATGATCGGGATATTTGATTGTTTCCAAGATTTGGCTATCACAAATCGTGCTGCTATAAAGTTGTGCACACATCTATCACTAAGATATGATATTTTTAGCTCTTTCGGGAAAATTCTCAGAAGAGGGATAGATGGATTGGATTGGATTTCCATTCCTAGCTTTTTAAGGAGTCTCCACACTGTGTTCCATAATGTTTGCACCAGTCTGCATTCCCACCAGCAGTGGAGAAGGGTTCCTTTTTGCCTGCAGCCTCTCCAACATTTGTTGTTGGTTGATTTCTTTATGGTGGCTATTCTTTCTGGGTTGAAATTGCATTGCAGTGTTGTTCTGATTGGCATTTCTTGATTGGACAGTCACGTGGAACATTTTTCATGTGTTTATTTGCTGGAGCTTTCAGGTTAGTTCAGTGGCTTAAGCGCTTGCAACTTCAATCTCAGTCAAGCACAAGGGATTGCAGTCCAATCCCCAGACCCACCCTTACGGCAGCCTATGCCAGTCCAAAAAAATAAATAAATAAATAAATAAATAAATAAAATCCATTTGTTTCATGTCCTGGTTCAGTTCTGCTGTGACTTTGCTAATTTTTTGTCTTTTTGACCTATCCATTTGGGAAAAAGGGATATTAAAGTCTCGTGGTAAGACTGTGCTATTGGGTGTTACATTTTTCATGTCCATTAATACTTGTGTTATATAGTCGGGTGCTCCAGTGTTTGGTTCATTCATATTTATGGCTGTTACATCTTCCTCTTTAATTTTTCCCCTGCCCAGGATTTAGTGGCCTTATTTATTTTTTTCAATCATTCTTGGTTTGAAGTTCCAACTATCTGAAAACAGGATTGCTACCCCTGCTTTTTCTGAATACCTGGGAAATGAAATGTTTTCTATCTTTTGATTTTCAGGTTATGAATTTATGACTTAAGTGTGTTTCTTAAGGCATAGGGTTGGATTTTGCTTCCTCATCCACTGTTCCAGTCTATTTCTCTTATTTGGTAAATTGAGCCACTTGTATTCATGATGAGTTATATTTATTATTTATTACTTTATGTTTAACATGTTATTTTCATGCTGCTGGTAACATATTTTTCCCCTGTGTTTAAATGACTGTCTTTTTGGTGAGTTCTTTCCATTCTAATTTGTGGAGTTGTGGTCACTTTGATGCCTCTCTAAAACATCTTTTAGCAATGAGTGTAGTATTGGCTTTGTTTTCATGAAGTTCTTTACTTATTATTTGTTATGGAAGTATTTTAGCTTCCTGTTAAACTTGAAAGAGAATTTTGCAAGATATAGCAGTCTGGGTTACAATTTGTCTTCTTTCAGGACTTGAAGTAATTTATTCAGTGCTCTTGCATTGATAGTTTGTGAAATCTACCATTAGTCTGATGGGTTTTGCTACAAATATTTTGTTTCTTTTTTCTAGCAGCTTTTAGAAGGCTGTTCCTGTGCTTAATTTCTGGGATTTGATTATTATATGTCTAAGTATGCTTTTAATTGCGTTGATGTTATTTGGAGTTCTCGACGTTTCAGTTACCTGAATATCAGGAGATTTTTTTTTCTCCATATTTATGAAGTTTTCTGCTTTTATTCTGCACGTATTCTTTTCATATCATTTGTGTTGACTACTTCTTTATGATTGATGGCTATTAGTCTTATGTTGTTTATCTTTGCATTGTCTTGCAGGTGTTGACCTATTTATTCCTTTGTCCTAGTTGTTTTTAAAAGATTATTTTGCACCTTTTTTACTAGGTGCAGTAGTTTCCTCAAGGTCTTAATTTATATCTTCACTTTCACACATATCATTTTGTCAGCTTGTCATGGAAACGTTAATTTTCTATATATCTCTGAATTTGCTTCATGCATTCGCTTTCTCTCCTATATTGATCCTTCAAGGATTCTGTCATTTTCATATTCTCCTCTAATTATGTGTCAGTATTTTCCTTAGAAGCTGTTATTAAATCTTTCATTATAGTTATCATTTCTTTTTTTAGCTCAAAGAATATTTCCGATCTGATTTTCTCTATACTTTTCTACAGTTGTTTTTTTTTATTTCAGATGCTATCATGCCAGAGACTTTAAAATTGTGACTTCCAACTAGTTCTATGCTAGTGAGTCTTGCATTTTTGGGGGGTTGGTTCAGGCCCTGAAAATGTATTTTGCTCATTCTCTTTGTAATTTTGTAGAGCACTATCTCCCGACCTTTGGGGTAGAGCTTTAGTGGAGTAATTACCTTAGCATCTGCCAATATTATTACCCAAGAGAGATGATGTGGTGAAGACAGTTATAGTTTTGCATTTGCAGTGCTACAATTAGCAACACAAATAATGTGCAGTGAAATTTTGCAACTAACAAACTTTTGTAACTAATGAGTTTGTATTTTAGACCATAAGAGCAAACATTATAACTATATAGCTAAGCAGATATCAAATTGGCAATTTTTACTTAAATTATTTACTGTACGTGTTATCTCATCACCTGTCCTTGATGTACCTGGAGTCTTCTAGGCAGCCTATTTCACAGGATTTACATGTTGCCTGCTCTCTCAATTGAAAGAGAAAGAAAAAAGGATGCTTTCATAGATTTGGGTCTAGCAGTGTGTCTCAGCTTACCAGGTTCAGATCTGCCAAGTTCAAACTCATCTAGTTGGTCCTGGCTTGGATCTGGCTGCTGTGTTGCGCTTCTTCCTGCTACAGTCTATTGAAGTGAACCCACTGTGATCTGCTGGCGAGATGTTCTGCTCCTGTATTAGCTGGCTGCATCTCACCCATAGCCTCTCTGTCAGGAATTCCACTACAGGATTCCACAGGAGCCCAGTCTAGTGACTGCAGGTGGGAGGTTCTGGACTTACTATTTTTAAAATGTATTTAGTACAGGGTCTACAGAATCTCACTAGTGATTCTCCTGTCTTCAGCTTCCCAATTGCTGGCATTACAGGTGTGCGCCGCTATTCCCAGGTTTCATTGCCTTCTCAGAGCACCGCGGGGGCAGGATTGACATGTTATGTGGTTCTGGGCATTGAACCCCAGTCTCTGTGCTCTTCCTAACCACAGCTTTAATCTGCTGAGCTATCCAGCCAGCCCTCAGTCTTAATTTTTAAAATAATATGAAACATGAAAGCACAAAGGAATAAGTTATTATCTTTGAATAATTATATTTTAATTGTTATACCCCTTTTTTTGACAGATACATTAAGGATGCCCACTATATACCTGATGTCATGTCATATACTAAATATTTATTTCTTTGCTTCCTAAAGATGAGTACCACTTATGCTGACATCAGATATGTAAGCCAGACTTAAATCTGGGAGAAAAAAAAAAGAAGAACAGAACCAGAATGTTTGATGGGAAACACAAAGAGGTACTTGTTATTGTGTAATGGAAGATTTCAAATGCTTGAGCGATGTCTCAGAAGAAAGATAAAATGATTTCTTGTAAGTGAATACATGTGACTAGCAAGCTCTACACCCATTAACTTTCTGTATTTTTATGTAATTTTTAAAAATTGTTTGACTTTTTCTTCTTTACTTTCCATTTCAGTAGTAAATGATCTCATTTTTTGTTAAAAAGAAATAAGAAGACATCACATCTTTCCTAAAGAATCTTGAGAGAGGGTTCTTGTGATCTTTTACATGATTGTAAAAACATTAATGATTTGATTTTTCAGTTGAAAAATGTCTTCTTGATTATTTTCTAATAGTTATTTTTTATTTTGATCTTTCTTTCCTTTAATTCTTGCTACATTCATTCTGGCTTCAATCCTTATCACCATGCTTTACTTAATAGCTATAAATCACTAAATGGTATATTTTTCTACTAAAAGTGGTCTTTTTTTTTTTCTTCTTCTTCTTTTTTGAGACAGAGTCTCACTATGCAGTTCAGGCTGGCCTTGAGCTCACTTTTGTAGCCCAGGCTGGTCTCGAACTCACATCGATCCTCCTGCCTCAGCCTCCCGAGTGCTGGGATTACAGGCATGCGCCACCACGCCCGGCTAAAGTGGTCTTTTTCATGCTTTATATTTTCCTTCCTATCTACTTTTCAAATTTCAGAGACTCCTTCTCCTAAAGATATTGATATCCCATTATCCTGTATTCAACATTATCTTTTAGTTCTATAGAAGCCAAAATTTCAAGGCATAGATCATTTATGAAAGCTATATTTCTAGCCTGTCTTAGAAGATCTTAAAACAAATATTTAATGAGATATCAGTGGCAAGTGATATTTGAGATGTAAAATGAAAAATATCCACTAAGGAATATATTATCAATAAAAATACCATCCTGCACAACTAGCATGTTAATCCAAGGTGGGTGTGGGGGTCAGTGTAGGACACATGCCTCAGTGTTCTCACACTCCTGGAGTAAAACATGGAACCCCTTATCCATACTATGGATAAAGCTACTATTTGTGTGTGTGTGTGTCTGTGTGTGTGTGTGTGTGTGTGTGTGTGTGTGTGTGTGTTACTGGGGATTGTACTCAGGACCAAGCGCTTGTCAAGCAACTCTTATTCTACTGAGCTATCTTCCCAGCCCAAAACTACTATTAATTTAGGAATTATTCAACCTTTATTGTCTCTAGGCTAGTAATATTTACATCCATTATTTTAATTATTATCACAGAGAATATGGCTACGGAGATAGCTCAGTAGAATAAGTGCTTGCCTGACAAACGCAAGGACCTGAGTTCAATCCCTGGTTCAAAAAAAAAAAAATCACAGAGACTATTTAAGAGTGGAATTATTACTATCACTATATCCTAACATTAGCAGATTTTAGCTTCCTGTTTTTCATGATTTCAGTCTGTGCAAAGTGAACAATGCAACACAGAACACATTCTCTAAGATTGTTTCATGAGTCACCCAAATATTCATATACAATACAAGAAATTTGTCCATATACTAAAGACTGAAAAAACTCTAGCTGAGGACGTTGTTCCAATACTGTCTGGCATAAATTCAGCTGAAAACCTTATAGCTCATAATAATTTCCTGCATGAGTCCAATCAGTAGCCAAGAGCCCACAATAATGCCTCATGCAGGCATTTCCACTGATTTGAACTGGGAAGGCCAAAGGTCAATGGTGGAAGTCAGAAAGTCTATGTCAGAAGGATGAAGGATCTGTGGTAGCAGGATAAGTGATCTGAACTGGAACTAGGAAACAATGGTCAAAGTAAGACCTAGAGCTCCCTAGAAATGTGCCACAGCCATCCTTAGCAACAGTGTGGTCCTGAGCTTCTCCAGTGATGAGGAAAGCTGAGTTATCACAACAGAAGCCAGCGTGACAAGCTTCTCCAGGATGCTGAGCCATGTATAATCTTTAATCTTTTCCTTAGGAACAAGAAAGAGATGCTCAAATGATCCTCAATATGAGCCACAACTATTGTCAGGGAAAATGACGTCCTGAACTCCTCCAGTGAAAATAACTTAGTTTTCCAGGAAAGCCAGCATGACAAGGTCTTTCAGTAGAATAGCCTAAGAAAACCAACAGTTTCCAACAGTTGCAACAGCTTCTCCAAGCAACTTCCCTGACAGGCTCACCCAGTTCTTCTCCAGCTCTGCATCTCATGCTGCTGGCAGTAATCCTCAGTGGGCCTTAAACACCCTGCACTATGCTGACTTCATTTCAGCCAAGTGTAACAAGTTGATCATCAGTTAACAATCCACCACACTGCATACTGACATGAAAATTTAAACACATAGCTGTTAGTCAATGATTAAGCAATATTTTACTTGTGCACTGGCTTTGCAAATCAGTTGGAAATCTTCACTAGGATTACAGGAAATCGCCATCAGTTATATTAATTTCTTTAACACTCAGGCTATATGTATGATCTGCTAATTAGTCAGATGACTTGTACCATTTCCACATTTTCTGGAATTATTTGGCCACCAGGCTTAGCCTTCTTTTTTTTGTTGTTGTTATTGTTTGTTGTTTTTTTGTTTTGTTTTGTTTTTGTGCAGGATCTCACTGTGCAGTTTGGGCTCATAGTTATCCTCCTGATTTCTGCCTCTCTAGTGCTGGGATTACAGGCCTGCGCCACCACACCTGGACTAGCCTTCCTTGTTTCCCACAAGAAAACAATTTTACTTATGTTTTGGATATACAATAACATTCTATATGTCGGTAATAATAACTTTGTTTTATGTATATTACTAAAATTGTATCTGTCACTATAAATATAAATGTGTACCTATTATATATACATATATATATATGTATATATATTCAGTGTAAAAATTGTAAGCATTATTATCTTACCAACATCCTTTTAGTTTAATGTTCATCAAATATATTTTCTAAGTAGCTTTTAACTTAGGGACACTAGAAAATTTCCTTGTACAATTATACAATGTGATAACCTTATACATATATCTTACTAAGTATGTGAAAATTTAGTATAATTTTAAGAATGCATAGTTTCACTGAATTGTGACAGTATTATGAAATCATACTTATAGAACATTTTGAGGGATTTCATATATCATGTGCTGGGCAGCAGGAATGCTCTGTGAATTTTGGCAGTAGTCATTGCCTTGTGGTACCCAGGAGCAATGTATCAGGTACGTGCAAAGACATGAAACCAAATGATGGAGAGACTTACACCAACACTTTAGAGGCCTTGGCTTCCTCTCTGTTTAACAATGCATGTGTTGTTTAGAAGATAATGCAAATAGGCCACATTAATTCACCACGCTACCCTTTAAACATAAGAAAAATTGTTAAATGGGGTGGAAAATGGAAGGCATTTTAAAATGAAGCTATTATGCTAAGTATATGCAAATATTACTCACTAAAATAATAACTTTTTAAATGTTGCATTTGAAATGTTCACTTAACTCATGTACATATTCCTCTAAAATGCTGCATTTAATAGTTATTCCAAGGTAATATGATACATTATATAATTATTAATATAATTTTGCACTCAAGTATTTAACATATAATGGGAAAATTTCCAGATTTGCAATTACTCTTAGATAGTAATGAAACAGGCATAATACAATTGTTTTCTTTTGCACTGTGCAATTTGGATGGTCAGTAATATTATTTGATTCCTGAAAATAAATGATAGCATGGGTTCACTACATCCAACCTTTTTCCAAGAGTAATTATTTTCCAGAACAGAAAGTAGACCTTTTTTTGCAATAGTATTTGTACAACATTTCTTTCATTTGCAATCTCAAGTTCTCTTTAGATAGCGTAATGATATCATCATGGTGTGAAAAAATAAGCTAAGATGTTATCACACTGAGGAAAGACACTACTTAGTTTCCCTTTCTCCCATTCCTAAAAAATAAATATTTCCTAATGTATAAGCGGCTAATAAATATCATTTGAGTGATTATTGCTTGATAAATGCACTCAAATATAGAGTTGATTGATATTATTGGAGGCAAGATTTTAAAAGTGGCCCTGCCACTAACCATTTATGGGAATTAATTTTTGCTCTCTTTACTCAGGTATTTTTAAGTTAATATTTACTAAACTACAACATCTCAAGTAATTATTATATGTCCCAAAGACACAATACTGCACTAAATTTACAAACATTTTATAATAACTATTATATACTTTGTTTTTTATTTATACTTTCAGCTTCTCACACACACCAGAAAAAAACAATTCAATATTTTCCGTAAGGCTCTGATTTACTTCCCTTCAGTGTATAACCTCAGTGTGCATCTAATTACCCAGAAATGTCTCAAACTTTTTCATTGCTGGGTGGTATTGCATTGTATGAAAAAATAAAACACAAATGACATTTAAGTTGTTTCAAAGATTTGGCTTTCAAAAAGATGGGGAACTAAGAAGAGGATAGGGGAAAAAGAAAGATTGGAAATTTAAAAACATAAAAAAGGATAAAATGTAAATCTTTGTAAATGTGAAATGGGTTGTTGGGAGGGAAGGTTATTGAGGGAAAAGAAAAGACACAAGGTATATCACAAAGAGGTTGAAATTCTCTACAACAAATTGTACCAATAAACAACAATTACAAGTATTCTCAGAATCATGGAATTTCCAGTCCCTGTGAGAGATGCAGACCTCAGCTTTCTTCCCATAAAACGAGCATGATATGTCTAGTATGAAAAATAAAGCAGATAAATGGAGTGCTCAAGAAAAAGCTGTCCATGGGGCCCGGCGGAATGGCTCAGTGGTCTAAAGCGCCTTCTTGGGAAAGCTTAGGCGGCTTCAGGGACCATGGTTCCATCCCCAGCACCATATGCTGCGCCAGCCCTGCCCTCGGGGCGGGCTGAGCCGGCCATAAAATGAGTGAATAAATAAAGGTTCTGAAACAAGAAAAAAATAAAATGAAATAAAATAAAATAAAATAAAATAAAAAAAGTTTTTTTAAAAAAAATCTGTCCATTTTAAGTTAGAAGCCTAAAGTTTTCCTAATCAGTAAACCCCTGAGAGAACAGTTAAAGTGTTCACTACATCTCAAAGTATTCTCCCAGTCCCAGTTATCTTTGTAGGTTAGAGCAGCGAGTAATGCTCGCTCTCCTTTGTCCTCTAAATAGATTTAGATTTCTTTCCTGTTATTTTTTTGCGAAATGATTGAGTAAGGTTTATATATGGGCACACTATATACACCATAAGTTCTGTAAGAAAGTTGATAACATTATGCCTGATACTTAAGGATGTGCAAGTAGCCTGCACTGGAATAAATGAATTAAAGTATTTACTTGTTTCATTTAGACTTATCCCAGTGGCATTGGCTCCATGGTTTGCTTGAGATGGACTACTGCTTAAATTAATCACTACAGAAGGGATTATTAACTAATCATATGGCCACTCTTTCATGTCAGCTAAAATAAATATTGTGCTATTTCACAAATGGAGAAATTTTATCCATAATGTTATATCTTATGAAAGCTTTATATTATTTTTTTTGGCTTTTTGAGACAGGGTCTCACTGTGCAGTTCAGGCTGGCTTTGAGCTCACTTTTGTAGCCCAGGCTGATCTCGAACTCTCAGTGATCCTCCTGCCTCAGCCTCCCAAGTGCTGGGATTACAGGCGTGAGCCGCCATGCCTGGCCTATTATTTTTCCTTAAACCATATAGTCTCAGTAAAGATTTCCTTCAAATAAGCAGAATTATTCTTGTAGATTTTTACTTTATATATTGTGACCATGAACATCTTAAGCTTTCATCTTTTGGTTCATTTACATGACAAAAGATAACAGCATTCTAGAAATAGCCAAGCGTACTTTTCTAATAGGATTTCAGACTTTAAAACCATACTGCATTACTAAAATTATTTGATACTTTTCTTTTTAGATTTTTATCTAGCTATTTCACACAAACTTAAAAATACCTGAATTAAGCATCACTTTTGATTTGTCACCCAATTTTGCTTTGATACTTAAAAGATATTATCATATTTTCCAACAGTACATTTTAAGAGTAATGTGTTAAGAAATATAATGATAAACTTATTCTCAGGAGGTTAGCACAGTATTAATTATATGATGAGAGTTAAAAGTAATTCTGTTTAAGCATCTTTCTTTTTTTCTAAATCAGTGGCTACAAATTATAATTAGTAATATAAGTCAACTTAGGGTATTCAGTTGTAGAGAGGGAGAACAATTATTGTGTAGTGGTAAAGCTTGCCTAAAAATATAATTATACATATAAGCAAATATGAGATCACCTGAGGTAGCAGAATTTGCAACAAAACCTGGCTTTGTTCCTGAACTTTCTTCAATTCACATCCATTCAACTCAGTCATATAACTTCCCAGGTGTCTGGATGTAGAATATTTTCCTAATGTCTAACTTCATATCAGATACCACATTTTTCAACACATGTATGTATACCTTTTCTGTAATTCCTATAATTTAGGTAATGTATTTCTTTTTCTTTTTTTTTTTTGCCGGGGGTGGGGGGACTGGGATTCAAACTCAAAACCTTGCACTTGCCAGGCAGGCACTTTTGCCACAGAGATATCTCCCCAGCCCCAGACAATGTATTTCTTGACATTGAAGTAACACAATGAAAGAGTGAATGATAAACTTATTCACTCTGACATCGCAAATGTGTTATCAAGTGGTATCAGTTCAGAACATAATTTTTGGGGGCTGGGAAGATAGCTTGGTGGTTTAAGCACCTGCCTGATAAGCATGAATTCTTGAACTCCATGACTATACACACACCCAGAACCCCAGGTACAACATAGCATCCTTGAAAGCCGGCATACTAGTGCACACCTCTAATACCAGCACTGGGGAGGATCTCTGTGACTCTAAGCCATGTAGTGAGACCATATACCAAATATAAACTAAATGATGTTTAAAAAAGAATATGATTTTTTTTTTTTTTTTGAGACAGGGTCTCTCTGTGCAGTTCAGGCTGGCCTTGAGCTCACTTTTGTAGCCCAGGCTGGTCTTGAACTCTCACCGATCCTCCTGCCTCAGCCTCCCGAGTGCTGGGATTACAGGAATGCGCCACCACGCCCAGCAGAATATGATATTTTTTTAAAGACAGATTTGACATATAAATAAAGCCATAGCAATACTTGTATGCACATTTACTACCAAAAGCATAATCTGCTTCTGTCCAACATAAAGTTAAATTCCATTGGGTATTATACTTATTTATCTATAAAGTTATCAAGAGTCAATAACAATGAAGGGCGGTGTACTACTTTCCTGAGCTGTTCTAACAAACTGTCATAAGCTATATATCTTAAATATTTCTCTATCCATATCTGTTTGTTTGTTTGTTTGTTTGTTTCCCACCCCAGTAAAGGCTGCAGGTCTGGTGTGAGCGTGGGCGAGGCACCAGCCTGTGGGCCCTGGGAGGGGAGCATCCTTCACTTTCCAGCTTCTGTTGATGCAAGCAATTTTGGTACGCTGACCTCATCTCTCAAAGTTCTTCCCCCAAAGCCATGCCCACCTACTACTGTGCCTACTTGCCCTCTTATCTATGGATAGATGTAGCAGCGCTGTGGTCCCATCCAGATAACTCAGGGCAAACAGCTCATCTTTATAGTTTGAATTTAATCACATATTTTGTATGCAACATAAAACATACCCTTAAGGCAGCACAGATTCCTGGCTTAAAATCTGGTTACATCTGTGGAGGAGAAATTTTTCAGCAATTATCTAAAAATTATCTCTAGAGCCAGCCAAATAACTCAGAGGATTAAAGTGCCTACAAGCAAGCAAAGGGGCTTGGGATTCCATCCCTGGGCCTGCCAAGTCAGCCCCCCCCCACCGAACATGCTGAGACAACCATTGAGACTGGGCTGTAAACAGGCGGATCACTACGAGTCTGATTCAGTGGTGACACCCTGAATGCCCTGTAGACCCTTCCCTAAAATAAAAAATAAAATTATTTCTATATAAGCTTTGAGATTACTTTAATCAACACAGTGTGAAAATCTTGTCATTTCACAGTGCAAAATCAAGGAAGTTAATTAAAAGATGGTAACTCACAATAAACACTTTCAATTCCCTTCATTTCATGTAGGACTTATATTAGAAATCACTTCAACTCAGTGATCACTAAGCAGCACACTTTAGGAAATAATTTATAGTATTTATTTGATATAAAAGAGTTATGCATTCCTTTTCTTTCTAAAGGTAAAATAAGCACATTTAAACAACTATATTTTAGTAATAATGACATTGAAATACAATAGGAAAATGACTACTCTTATATTAGCAAAATTTAAGAAAATTTTATTTTCGAATGTATTTATTTATAATCATGGGGCTCAAACCCAAGGCCTCGTACTTGCTCTGTAGGCATTCTATCACTGAACTACCTTGAGCCTGAGATCTTCTGATTTGATTGTTTTTTAATTGCAGTTTAGTTGCTTGCTGTCGTTTATCTGATTTTGTTGAAAGTCTAAAAATATTGTGTTGAACACAACATTGGTGAAAGCTAATGTCACTTAAGTAAGAACAAAGGCATTACTAGGCATCTGGTTCATTAACTGAATCCTTGCAGGTACGAATAACAGCACATCCATGGCTTTTACAATTTTAAATTACAGTCAAATCAAGGCATAGATCGTTATTTGCTAAAACGTATCACTCAGTGATCTCCAGACAAAAAGAATGAATAGGACATACTTAAACATTTTCCATAAAGATCTGCATGGTGCTGTCATGCAGCCTGCCAGGCTGTGAGGTCGCTAGAGTCACCTGGCAAGCCTAGACCAGCTTAGTCAGAGCATGTTTCTGAAAAATTTCAAAG